>MJUT01007652.1:362392-385425 GCA_002080005.1 Gigantidas platifrons
CAATTACTGGAAAGATGTGCAAACAGTAAAAATTTGGCAACAAAATTTGAATGAATTAAAATTCCTTAAAACTATAGCATATATTTAAGATTATAAAAATTACGTAAAGAATAAAATAATATCAACCTGTATTGGTTACCCAATTACTGGAAAGATGTGCAAACAGTAAAAATTTGGCAAAAAATTTGAATTAAAATTTCTTAAAACTATACCATATAATTTAAGATAATAAAAATTTCGAGAAGAATAAAATAATATCAACCTGTATTGATTACCCAATTTCTGGAATGATGTGCAAAAAATGCAATTTAAAAAATAAGATTCATGCAGAAATCAAACATAAAAATACAGCAATAACAGTCCAAGAGCAACAAAAAGCAAAAGTAAATGGAAAAAAAAATTATACGATTGGGTGCAGCCTACTTCTTTAGGGAATGATATGGCATTTTGCAAACTTTGTTCTACAAATTTTAGTGTCAGCCATGGTGGTGTATATGATATTAAAAGACATGCTGATGGAGATTCACACAAAAAAAGCAGTTGCTTCAACAAGGAAATCAACCAATCTTAAAAATGCAGACCCAGAGAAAAAATTTTCTATGTTAAAAAACAATCCAGACAGATATGAGATCTGAGTTGAACAATGACACACTTTGTTCTTTATTATGTGCAAAGCAAAATCAAAACTTGTTGTGTTATGAGTACGAACCAAGTGACTCTGTTCTAAGATCAGCAAAACAAGCTGTATTGTCCTACCAAAGTGGTTTGAAGTAATGTTGCTCAGCAACAACAATAAAAGTTGTACAGTAAATTTTGTTTGCTTTAATCTAAAAAATTTAGTGTGAAAAAGTTCGTCACGCAAAATCTCCCACATTAAATAGTTGGAATGTGGGAGATCTCCCACATACACAATCTCTGAGGTTAACAGGTATGAGCACCTGTGGTTGAATACACTGGAAAATGTTTTTATGCGAGTTTGTTATTAGTGTTTGTTTTATTTTGTGTAATAATAAATGTTTTAATGGAAAATTGTGTTTTATTTTGTGTAATAATAAATGTTTTAATGGAAAATTGTGTGTTTTATTTTATTCTAATGACGACCGAAAATTACGCTACTTTATTTTATTTATTTCATACAGTACAATGTAAACGTAACCAAAAGCTACAAAAATGTATAGCGTAATTTTAAGTTGTCAGAAGAATATTGACCCAATAAAAATACAAAAAAACCTTGTTGAGATATGGAATAAATGTAAACACATACATACAATAAAAACATTTATTAACATGATTTAAATTGACAGTTTAATTGTGATGTTTTAATCAACAACAAAAGGTAAAATATCATCAATCATTTAATGACCGGAAATTTAAATCAATAAAACACCTGCTAGGAAGCCATGTAAATTACTGCCAGGTATATTTTGACAGGTCGTAAAAAATTCGAGATATGAATTGAATTTTGCATTAAAAATATTACCTTGGGACTGTAATTTTACTTCGAGAAACCCGAAATTTCGACTCTTCCAATATCGACTAAAACGTATAAAATACTATACATTTATATATACCGACGCTCTGGACTTAAAATCTCGAAATTTAGACATCACCCGAAGTTTCGAGTCAAGCGAGTTCGAGACAACGAGAGTCGACTGTATGTCAACGGGGGAAAATGATAGAAATACATTGATTGTGCGTTTACGACCAAAATCGTATTTTTTAAATGAAAGTTCCACTTCAAATTATGTTTTCACAAAGAAAATGTATCTCAAATTTTATTTAATGTTCATAAATGCTCAATTTAATCATCCCTACATAATAATTTGCACATATTCAAAGCATTTGTACACGTGTCTCTTTATATAGCCCCGTAACACATAGCATGTAAACGGGTGTCATCTTTTCTGTATTTTTCATTCATTGCATCAGGGCGACACCTAGCGGAGGTGCCAGTCGCTACAAAAAGGGAAAAAAATATGGTAAATCCACTATCATACGATCATGACCACAACGGTTCCTTAGGCCAAGCCTAAAAATATCTTTGTTTGCTGTTGCCGACAGCCATTGAAAAAAATGGAATTTTTGTTGTTGTATAAATATTATAATATATATGTCTCTGTATGCTTTATTTCATGTTCTGTATACATTGTGAATCTCCTGCTTGAATTACATGTAGTATTATCTGCTTTCTATATATTTTATGTACAGCACAACTTCTATAAATATTTGTGTGATCTAATCTTTGTGTTTGCTTTTCTAACATTCCAAATCTGCACTTTCTTGCATGTTTGTATATGCACCTCTTGGTCCTTAATCACCCTCTGCTTTGTGCTAGTTGGCTTTGTAACACGTAAGCATGGTGAACGGTTCTGTGCATTATCCGTGTGGACCATTAACCAGACTTTATGAGTACATTGTAAATAGCTAGTGCATTTATTATAAACATTGGTATGAATGTGTTCAACAGTATTCTGTCTTTTCATAAAATAGATTTTAATACCTCCCATTTACAAGAGCTGTCTTTCATATTAGAAGGTACACATATGGTAAAGAACTGACACTTATTATTTTCTGATTAAATTGTTAGAGTGACATGATGTTCACATTGTGAGCCAAAAAGGTTGGGTATTAACAAATTATTAAACAGGACAAAATAAATCTATTCTGTCAGACAGAGACAAAGCTAGGAGTGTTTGGGAAAAAAAGTAGCAGAAAACTAACAGTTTCCCACACTTAAGGTACCTTCTCTAAAGAGTAGATAACTCTGAAATGGGAGGTAACTCTAACCTATGCAAAGATGGAATTAAGTATTTAAACTCTCTGACATTTATTGAAACTTTTGATAAATCAGATTTCAAAATTGTAACACATCTGACTTTGAATAACAAGAAATAAAACAAATTTGCATACTTGCAATGAGATCTTTTAAACAAAAGCAAAACATATAAAACAATAAAAAATTTGAAAAAAATAAATTAAAATGTGGCAGGATCATTTTATAACAGAAACAGAAAAAAAAATCTGTTGAAAAGTAAAAAAAAAAACTTTATAACATACTTAGTAGTATACAAGAAAAAAAGTTAAAATCAAAATAAATCAAATCAAATATTGGCAAGTGACTAGAGACAAAGTTCAATAATAAAAATATGACTTTTCATAAATAGCCATTAATGATTGTCTGGACTTTGAACAAGTTTACATTTCACAAACTCAAAAGTGACATTGCATCAAATTTATGACATGTTATAATGTTTTTCATTTGATAGGGTTCCTTTTCAATGGCTGCTTTCCACTTGTTCTGCAACAAATGCTTGTCTGACAATATTAACTGGACATTCTTCCTATTGAACTGAGGCGTTCTGACATTTATAACCGTAGAATATAGGTCACAGCCTGGGCAGGTATCCTTTGTGAGCCACCAACTGCCATGTATTCCACCACAGCCATCACCGCTACCCCTGATAACCGTATAAGTATTGAGTCGCCACATTCTACGTCGGTGATTGTTAAAGATGTTGAGACAACAGATATCCCTAAACCGTCCGCCTGTTCTGAGGCTACTGCTTCCTTTAGATTGTCAGATGGAAGTAAGCTCACGTGAACTTCCTCCATCGTGGCCAACAGGACCAACCCATCTCCACCAGAGAAAACTGATGCAGCCATCCAATGCGACATCATGGATTTTCAGCAGTTCCAAAAGTTTATGGAAATGATGAACGTGATCAAGAATTTTTTTTTTTTAAGCAGTTCTTATGGGGGGTGGTTTCTCTTTACTAGCAATTTGTATCTTTAATGGAAAAATTCTAGTAAATTTATCCTGTGCGTATATCTGTATTAATTATTTAAAACGATGATGAACATTCGTCATTAGTTACAGCGAAGATGAACATTCGTTATTATTTATAGAGATGATGAACATTCGTTATTAGTTACAGCGAAGATGAACATTTGTTATTATTTACAGCAATGATGAACATTCCTTATTATTTACAATGAAGATGAACATTCATTATTATTTACAGCGAAGATGAACATTCGTTATTAGTTACAACGAAGATGAACATTCATTATTATTTTGTGTTGATGAACATTCGTTATTACTTACAGCGATGATGAACATTCGTTATTAGTTACAGCGAAGATGAACATTCGTTATTATTTACAGTGAAGATGAACATTCATTATTATTTACAGTGAAGATGAACATTCGTTATTATTTACATTGAAGATGAACATTCGTTATTATTTACAGCGATGATGAACATTCGTTATTATTCAATGATGATGAACATTCGTTATTATTTACAGTGAAGATGAACATTCGTTATTATTTACAGTGAAGATGAACATTCGTTATTATTCAGTGATGATGCACATTTGTTATTATTTACAGTGAAGATGAACATTCGTTATTATTTACAGTGAAGATGAACATTCGTTATTATTTACTTCGATGATGAACATTCGTTATTATTTACAGTGAAGATGAACATTCGTTATTATTTACAGTGAAGATGAACGTTCGTTATTATTTACAGTGAAGATGAACATTCGTTATTATTTACAGTGAAGATGAACATTCCTTATTATTGACATGATAATTATCAATGGCAATATTAAAAATATTCAGTTTAAATTTTTATTTTGTTAATTTACATATTGGCGAAAGTTTGGTCAAAAAATTTAAGTCAGAAATTTATGATGACCTCACCTCATGAAGGTTTAAAGGGAAAGGGCTGGGATATTTCCGGTGAAGACTTTTGTACTTGAAAAGGGGAATAACTCTCTATTTGTAAGATGCCTTTGTTTCAAACTATACGGTTTTTGTTCAATGAAGGATAACTCTAGCAACAAAAATGAAATTACTGCAATAATTCCATCTATTCTGTAGGCGAATATATGTGATTATTTACCACGATGATGAACATTCGTTATTATTTACAGCGATGATGAACCTTCGTTATTAGTTACAGCGATGATGAACATTCGTTATTATTTACAGTGAAGATGAACATTTGTTATTATTTACAGCGATGTCCCGCCGATGATGAACATTCGTTATTCTTTACAATGCAGATGAACATTCGTTATTATTTACAAGAATCTGGAACCTTATTGATTTTCAAGGTCAAAGGTCAAGGTCACCAGGTCTAATTTTTACCTTGTAACATCTTTGTGAACACTCTAGAATCAACATCCTTCAATGGATTTTGACCACACTTGGTACATACTTAGTCCTCAAAATAATCTGGAACCCTATTGATTTTCAAGGTCAAAGGTCAAGGTCACTGGGTCAAAAATTTTACCACGTAACATCCTTGTGAACACTCTAGAATCAACATCCTTCAATGGATTTTGACCAAACTTGGTACATACTTAGTCCTTAAGAGAATCTGGAACCCTATTGATTTTCAAGGTCATAGGTCAAAGTCACAGGGTCAAATTTTTAGGCGAGGGGATACGCCACGCTTTGCATTGCCCTTGTTATATAGACAAATGAACAAAGATCACACCTGAATGTTCTAGTTGTTTCTGCATGCCTATATAAGGGCAAATGAATTAGAAACAATCGGTCAGAAATTTTGAATTTGTAAAGCATAAACAATTCCATTGGTCAATATATAAACTGGATTGGAACCAACGGATATTATAATTCAATCAGAATTCAAGTTCGTAGGAAACAAATCAAACAACTTCTGGAAAGGAGTTATTCCAAGGGATTTATCTGTTAATATTCTGGCCAGTTGCATACTTTATTAATTTGATTTTTGTAATTGTATATATATATATATATATATATTATCATTAAGTAATGTTTGTTAATTTATTAAAGTATAGAAACTGAATTTATTATTAGTTGTTTCTTTCTGTTGCTGGAATTTTCTAGAAAAAACGACATACCTAAAAGTAGCAACATCCTAGCAGCACCTGTATATGGAGTATACAATGTATATCTCTCAGTTGGTCCAATATTTCAGAGCTTGTGGTTCCTATCATGATTTCCTTGATAGAGGGTTGCTGCTACAAAAAGCTACTGAACCAAAGGTTCCTATTGTTCAAGCTGGAAGTTATTCCTTCGAAAGTTTTATGGACGCCACCATGACTTGGTTACGGTTACGGAATATCTGTGTCACAAATGACCACGGATATGTTCCATATGTTGTAAGCACTTCCCGCTTCTTTTCTCATTTATGATCCCTCACCAGATTTGTAACTAGACTAACGCAACAGGTAAAACTAGTAGAGCAGGAACTGTTTACCCATCCTGAGCACCTGAGTTCACCCCCCATTTTTAGTGAGATTCATGTTGTTTGATCTTTAGTTTTCTGTGTGGTGTTTTGTAGGGCATGTGCTAAAAGGTGGAGTGGAGTGGAGTCTTGGAGACTCCAAATTGGAGTGGAGTCTTGATTAAACATATGAATAGGGGTGTATTTCAATCTCCAGTGGGTACCATTGTGCCCAGCTGTACCTGAAGTAGCTCAATCCCATGTTGTTACTTAAGGTAAAATTTGGAACTCTGGTGCTGCTGGGGTTTGAAAAATAGATATTCCTTCGGCATGAAAATCATACCCATTTGAAGTACGAAAACTATACCCATTCATTTAATTATTCGCTAATTGGTGAAAAAAACCCGAAGTAACCAAACCTCAATATGTCTTCCAATCAGAGTCCCGTTCTTTGTTTCTCAAATACTGAAGTCTCGGACGTCAAGCGATATTGCTTAGTAAACTTTGTTTGACCTTTTGTAAAACCTGATTACGATTGTGTACATTGAAAAAATGCAAAATATGGACATCAATTTTGCATAAACAAAACACTAGAAATAAAACCGTACATAATAATATATTATATTTATCAGGCACGTGCACACGCACTGCAAAATGACCGGAAAGTCAACTAATATAAATGTCTCTTGAGCAAATTAACCAAAAAATGAGTAGGATAGAATTATTTTAGTGAGAGAAACAAAATAAAATGGGACAAAATTGTCGGATCACTTTCAAAATGGCACTTGCACATTTTCATAATGTGTACAAAACATCTGCAAAGTTTCAAAGTTGTAGGTTAAAAACTGTCGGATTATACAAACTTTTCCCCACCCGGTCGCCCTCCCGCTGGCCAGAAATCATGCAGACAAGGATCACGTCTCAATAAACAACAGTAAAAAAGTTTTAAAATGCACAATATATTTACTAAATACATGTAATAGAATAAAAATTTAATACACAATAAATAACCTTTAGATTTAAACATATGAACTGCATTTCTATCTAAATTTATACAAAAAGTATATTGTATATTTGAAAATTATTTGTACTATTTTTCATTCATTTCAGATGAAATACACCCCTATTCATATGTTTAATCAAGACTCCGCTCCAATTTGGAGTCCCCAAGACTCCACTCCAATTTGGAGTCTCTAAGACTCCACTCCACTCCACTCCACATTTTAGCACATGCCGTTTTGTAGATGTTGTATCTTCAAACTGAAGTAACTTTTCTTTAGAAATTTAAGAATGTCAAGTACAATTAAGCACAAAAACTTGTCTATACAGACATTCTTGACTTTGTAGTGTATGGATGTAATATTATCCAACATTATACTGAGACACCAATTAAAGTAAACAAACAGCACTTTTCTGTTCTACATTTCACAGTCACAGAAGGGTCTTCAACAATGAACATAACTCATACCCTAAGATTGAGTGTGGAATGGCCTCTAGCCTGCAGATGAGCTATACCCAATATGTAGACTTTCCCTGTAACAATTTGCAGATATTTTGTAACAATTTGCACATAATTTGTAACAATTTGTAGATATTGTAGTCGAGTAACAACAGATAGATGAGTGTCACCTGTTTGTAGTTTTTCACGTTTCTTGCAAGCAAGAAACGTCTTGTTGCTGATCTTCATGCATTTATGAATAGCAATTGTTGGTGGTCCATTACAAGGCAAACATATTGACCGTATTCTTTATATCCAATTTTCCGTTCGCGAGCACCTTTTTTTCATACCTTCTTTTTTGGTGGGCTCTATCTTGCTCATCTTTTTAATTTTCTGTGTTGTATTTTATTGGTATTGTATGCATTCGTTTTGTGTCTTGTATGCAGTGTTAATTTGCCTGTATATCTGAATTGTCAATTCTTGATTACACATGCATCTAACGTAATTTATTCATTATGGTAATAAACACCTTCCAATAAGACCCACCCAGTGCCGGCTTTAACTTGCATGACTGGATATTTGTAAAAACGCTCTCGTCAAGAATATAGCTGAAATATTTCTCACATGGCTGATTTTCAGCACCCGAGTTCACTTCAGGTTTTTAGTGGGGTTAGTGTTACTCAATCTTTAGTTTTATGTATGATATGTTTTGTAGATCGTTGTTTGTCATTTTTCTTTGGTTCATTGTGTTGTCTGTCCTTCGATTTACGGATTCTGATTACTCCTTTGGTATTTTCAAACTCTTAAGTATTGTGTATCAAAGTAAACAAATAATACATCAAATATAATTTATTATTAGGATATAGGTTCATCACAAATAAATTAAGTACTTGTCACACTGTCCTAGCAAAGGATCATACAGCATTCAACATTTATATGTCAAGCCCTAAACTTAGTCCATAATAAAAATAACAAATAAATAAATAGTCTATAAACACTTTAACACTGGACTAAGACAGAACTGTCATGTTCTTCCTAGTGTCTTTAAATGTATTCTTGTGTAGTAGTTAACGTAATATATTGTCCATCATATAAATATCTTGTCAATTTCACCTTTACAGGACCATAACAAGTCGTTATAATACTGAAAGTAAAAGATACAGAACAATTAATATAAATTACGAAAACAGTGATGATCAACAATTCCACCAATATTAATTAAATGACCATTCACATCATATCTTAAATATTGAACATAGAAAGGATCATGGCAAATGACTTTAGAAATCCAGATTCTGGCTTAGGATATTGACATAAATGTTGTGAGGTTGAACCGGCTTACTCAACCAACCAGCCATCAGGTTTACTCATCCCGACCCTTTGATAACTTTAAAAGAGAGAGGAAATCAAATTAATTTACTTTATTGTCATCCAACAAATGAAAGGAAATGTTATATTCCATAATAACATATCATTTATTTCACTAAGCGGGGAGGTTTCAGCCCAGTAAAACTAGTTAGACTCACCACTTTTTATTTAAGTGCCTGTATCAAGCCAGGAAAGTGAGCGCTCATGTATATATAATTACATTACTTCCGTTTTTCATTGAAATGTTACAATATGATTGGTTATGAAGTGGTCACATGATTATAAAAGAGATGTTTCACATCCCAATGAAACTCAAACCCGAACTTGCACGTGCCTCCATGACTGACGACGTCAGATGTAAACAATCAATGGCGTAGTAATTTCCAACAGCAAATAATCTAACACAAATAAAATTCACAACGAAAAATTCAACTATATTAAATTTTGGTGTGATTTAAATATAATTATAAGAATTGAATGCAAAAGAATGCATTCAATTCTTAAGTATGTTATTAGTATCGATTTTACCTCTGTTTCTACCTTACTTCGATTGGATTTTGGAATTGTTCCGACGGTGTGGTATTGTTTTGTTTTTCTGTGAAATTTTGGAATTGTTCCGACGGTGTGGTATTGTTTTGTTTTTCATTTCATTATAACATTGAAGATCACTGATGTGGCCAAGACACGAAACTAGAGATGGAAGATTTGGAATGTAATAATGGTACCAGTACTATATCTGCTGTTTTTACATTCTGTTAAAACCACAGACAGCAAAATGAAGAGCTAAGACTTTAATGTTGTGAAAGTAGTAAAGGAAAGACACCACTGGTTCGTCCATATTAGATTACATTTTACTGGGTGGTTGGTTTCTTAGTTCGTTTATTATGAATTCATTGCAATAATCATTGTTTGGTGTTTTTACAACGAATCCTACATACTTGCAAGCCCAAATTCTGTGTAAATCAATGTGATGTAAGCATATATCCCAATTCGTTTTCTTTTTAAGCTTACACGCATTTTACATACAGGTATTTGATAAGAGGAGTTGAGGTTTCAAAATGGATTAACTTACTATTTAAGAAGAAGTGACACTAGATGACACGATACTGGTACGTTGTACAGAGACTGAGCTACGGTTCTTCATACGTATTTTCTGTAGTGCAGTGTCAGCACTTTCTGCACGTTCCTCTGCATCTTCAAGTTCTGTTTGTACCTTTCTATATTTAGCCAGATTAACTGCAGCAATTTCTTCCTGTAAAAACAAATTTTATTTAGTTTGGAATTGGTCTACTACCAAAATTTGATTTAGCTTTCCACATCCAAGTATGAATAAATTATACTTTGCATACAATTGGATCTGTATTAATATTTATCATACAATATTTTCTTTAAAAACCCAATGGAATATAATAATTTCATAAACATTGAAGTATCTAAAAAAAAAAGACAATTGTCTAAATTTTATTCTGGATAAATCCAAAATCTCAGCAATTCACATTTCTGTCTTTTAAACATTAAGTAAATGGAACTTCGAAATAAAATGCCCACTTACAGCTTCTTCTATCTGTCTCTTTTGCATCTTGATCTTTCCATTGAGCTTATCTATCATTTCATTTAGTCTTTCTTGTCCCTTGCGGTCCTCATCTGATTGGAAGGCAATTTCTTTTAGTCTGCGATCTGCCTTGCGCATATTCTTTTGTGTTTCAGCATGGCGACGTTGCTCACTGTCGAGTTCACTTTCCAACTCAGTGACCTACAAGACGTTAGTTAATAATTAAATACATTCTAATTTATTGTTATGATAGAAATAGAAGCACAAATGATGTGGTTTGTTATTTTGATTTGAATGTATGAGATAAAAGCAAAAATGATACGGTTAGTCATTTTGCTTTTGAATGTAAACCAGAGAGGCGGACTGGGATACGTTTTAGGAAATGTAGTGCAGTTAAATATGAAGTATGCATACCAATGATATACCTTTTCAACTGGTTGTGTATTTCTCAAGAATTCCGAATGCTACATCATTGATTCTGTGGGATTTGTTTCTTTGTGTCATTCGATGTTTCTCGTTTTAGTTTCTCGTTTTACTTAGTCATATATTTTTATCATGGAAAATATATCTGATGAAAGTAAAGCATGTCTCAACAAAACAAACTTAAACTTACTCTGTGTTCTAGCTTAGCAATCAATTTCTTTCCTCCCTTAAGTGCCTGTGCTTCAGCTTCATCCAATCTCACTTGTAGATCTTTGACGGTGGATTCCATTCCCTTACGGAGTTTCTCGATTTGGTGACTGTGTTCTTGTTCACTTCTTAATTCATTAGCAAGTCTTTCACAATCAGCAGCTGATTTTCTAGCACGTTCATCAGCGGCTTTAATCTCATTGCTCATGTCATCAAGATCAGTCTGAAGGGATAAAGGTTACAAACTCATAATAGTATGATAAAGGCGACTTGATTATTATTTATATATGCATTTACACAATAGATGAACACAATAATTTAGCTAAAACTCACAAAATCTATGACTTGCAATAAATGCAGTATTTAGATAATTTTTCTATAATGTTTAGGTCCTATGGTTTTCTTTCTCTCAAAGACTTTTAAAATTATTTGGTCTTTTCAATCTTATGACTTTGGGCGTATATGAAGAAGTTTATTGCAGAGACGTATCATGCACTATGAATTATACATCTACGTTCTGAGGGCCCGAGTGGCTCAATGAGTTTGGTCGTTGGATTACCTAACAACTCATACAAGCCTGCTCAATGAGTTTGGTCGTTGGATTACATAACAACTCATACAAGCCTGCTCAATGAGTTTGGTCGTTGGATTACCTAACAACTCATACAAGCCTATCACCAATACCGCGTAGGTTCGCGCCCGGCTTTGTAAATTACAAAAAGGGTGCACTCGACTCGCAGCTGCAAGTGTTAACGTTTACCAGTTGCGTGCCCATGGTCAGTGGTTCTCTCCGGGCACTCTGGCTTCTTCCACCACTAAATCTGGTCGCCATGATATAGCTGAAATATTGCTGAAAGTGGCGTTAAACACCAAAATCAAATCAATCAAATCTACGTTCTGATTGCAATGTTAAGAAACAGAGCAATTTAAATATATAAAGATCACCATGTTATATGTAATTGGATGTCAAACATAACAATACAAATGATGGCAAAAATGTATTCTTATTGTGGAAAAAGAAGATCCATTCGAAATTTGTTATTACCTGCATAGCTTGAATATCAGCCTCTAATTTACGCTTCTGTCCTTGAACTGAGCTGACCTCAGATGAAAGCTCATTTACTCTATCGCTTGCCTCGTACAACTCGTTTTCAGCATTCTTTCTTGCTCTTTCTGCCTGTTCAAGGGCTGTTCTCAATTCATCAGCTTCTCCTTGAAGCATGTTGCAGCGTCTTTCTGCCATGTTGTATGATTCACGAACCTCATCACGTTGGCGTTGTTCATCCTCAATCTGTGATTGCATTTCCTGTAAATAGGTAAAGTACACGTACAATACAGAAACAAATATTTGTGAAAAAACTGCAGGCGTCAAGGAACAAGAATAAAACATATATGACAACTGAAAACAGGTTCTGTCACAAATATTGGAAAAACAACAGATACTTCTACAGTAGTGAAGGTACTTTCTTAAAATTCATGTTGATTAAAATACTTCCAAGTGAATTGAGTTACATGTTTCAATATGGCGTGATAATAGTTTAAATACTTACTGAAACTTGTTGTTGGTAACGTTTGATATTCTTTTCCATTTCAGCCTTAGCTCTGTTGGCAACATCTAAAGCAATCTCCAATTCATTAATGTCTTGTTCTAGTTTCTTTTTAATCCTCATTGCCTCAGCTTTACCCTTAGACTCAGCTTCAAGACTAGCCTGCATGGAGTCAAGAGCTCTCTGGTGGTTACGACTGAAATCGACAAAACAGACCAATATTTCATTGTGGGTATTGTCAACAATCATTACCATTATAATTCCTCAAAATATTCTACTTTGTATTTGTATCGAAGTCTTACTTTTAATAAAATCACAGGAAAACAAATATTGCACAAAAAGTTGATTATAAAAAGTACATTCTTCAATTTCAATATCTCTGAATGAATGTGTGTTACTTTCATTTTGTCTTTCATTTAAATTGAATCTCTTATTTAAACTTACCGAGTGTTTTCAAATTCTTCATCTTTCTCGTGTAGTCTTCTGTCAATCTCATTCCTAATGGTGGAAATTTCAAGCTGTGATCGAACAACTTTAGCTTCCTCATTTTCAAGTGTTGATTCAGCCTCCTCTAAAGCAGCTTGTAATTCTTCCTTCTCCATCTCTAGACGCCTCTTTGCCTTCTCGACCTCATGTACACTTCGTCCTCCTTCTGAGAGCTGATCGGTGAGTTCATGAATCTCCTCTACAGAACATTGCAAAATTTCATACATTATTTAGCATTGTAGCATTATGGCAAGCTACTACTTTTTTTTAGATAGAGAAAATTTTTATATACAAATGTGGCCCAACTTTTGATTTTATCACCCTTGCTGTTTTTCTGTTACATTTTCTTCTTGTAAAGAATCTAAAGTGCTGAATTACTCTTAACTTAATTATAGAATATTACTTATATATGTATATATGTAAAAAATTGCATACCTGCAAGATTTTTATTCTCCCTTCTCAAGGCATCAACAGAGTCCTGTCCTTCCTCAACTTGAGCCTTGACTCTAAACAGTTCAGCGGAGTAACTACGAGCTTCCTTCTGAGATACTTCCAACTCGGCTTGTAGTTCTGTTACCTTAGTTTTCCATTCCTGGATTGTCTTGTCAAATCCACGTTGTCTCTTCTCTAGAGAGTTGGCATTAGCAGTTGCCTATGTAAATTAATAATATCAAAACAATGTATTTGAAATATAAGATTTTCTTCAGAATCATAATCCATATGGTTACAAGAAAGAGTTTCATCATTATTGAGCCATTATATATTCCTTTGATAAGTTTCGTTGGTTTTGTGGTATTGTTACATACCACTGAATCACGCGACATTTTCTGATGAAATGCACTTTTGAAATTGAGCAGACGACATAAGAATACCAAACAATAACATTTTTATCACATATAAATTGAGCTGTTTGAGGTGATAATATAATTGCAAGGTATACCTAACAGATCATTATTCCTGCGCCTAACAAGAACTGGCAATTTTATATGGCAAAACTGCAAAATTGCTTTTTTCTCTCCAACTTTAGCATGTTTTGCCTAACAATCGTAAGGTTTGTTTAAGGTTCCTTATATTGACCATTCCTGTGGTGTATTAAACTCTAAAACCTACGTAAAATCTACAAAATAAAGCTTTAAAGATGATATGCGGGAGTACCGTTAATTTGGCGAAGGTCTACCAGATGGTCTGCTATTGTAGACAATATTTGAAATATGAAATCCTGGTCATGGTATGCTCATATATTACTCATTTACATGTATTGTGATCATTGTCAGAAAAATGGTGACAGTGAATTTATTGCACGCCATTAGCCACAAACACCACCTACCCTTTCAGCCTCAATAACCACATCCTCGAGTTCTCCTTGAAGTCTGTTCTTTGCCTTCTCTAGTTGATTAACCTTGGCGTTGGCAGCTTCAGCATTCTGTTCGGCCTCTGCCAACTTGGTTTGGAGTTTACGTCTGAATTATAATAAGGAGTAGTATTTGTATTTTGTATCATAATTTTTATAAATAGACCTATAATATTTTTTAAATAATAAAATAAAAGGTATCATCTGTTTACATTCAATGATATTTGCATTGATGGTTTTCTCATCGAATGTTAAATACATTTTGAATACTATTATTAATTTATCTTGAGTCTGACAAACATTTATCTCCATCATGCATTACGTATTAGTATATAATTAAGAAAACAAAATATTAAGAAAATGATGAAATTCTTACCTAGATTCTTCTAATTCCTCTGCCTTAGCAGCACCTTCAGTCTCGTATTTGGACTTCCATGATTGGGCCTCGGCATTGGCTCTTGTCAACTGACGCTGGATGTCATTCTTGCTTTCTTGTTCCTCTTCAAGAGACTCACGGGTTCCATCCAAATCAGCAGTCAAGTTTCTAAGTTCACTTTGGAGTTTCTGTCTTGCCTATTGAAAAAAAGAAAAAGACAATTGCATGTAGCGTTCAATATAAAATGCTTATTTCATTATTGATAATATTTTTGAAAAAGTATCCCTTTTTATTGTAAAACGAAGATTTATCTCCCTTGTGGGTGGATAGCTATTGATAGGATTAACTGCATGAATGAACACCTGTTTTCTGCTCTTCAATGATTTTTAATGCATTATTTTCAAACTGGGGTCGAGCACCATTGAAAGAAAAGAAATGCATTTCCGACATATTAAAAAGATATTAAAGATAAAATAATGATATTGGTATTTTAAAGATAAAATGATGATATCGGTATTTTAACAATAAATTACCGATATTGCTATCTTAAAGATAAAATTTTGATATTGGTATCTTAAAGATAACATTTTGATATTGGTATCTTAAAGATAAAATAATGATATTGGTATCTTAAAGATAAAATTTTGATATTGGTATCTTAAAGATAAAATTTTGATATTGGTATCTTAAAGATAACATTTTGATATTGGTATCTTAAAGATAAAATAATGATATTGGTATCTTAAAGATAAAATTTTGATATTGGTATCTTAAAGATAAAATAATGATATTGGTATCTTAAAGATAAAATTTTGATATTGGTATCTTAAAGATAAAATAATGATATTGGTATCTTAAAGATAACATTTTTGATATTGGTATCTTAAAGATAACATTTTTGATATTGGTATCTTAAAGATAAAATAATGATATTGGTATCTTAAAGATAAAATAATGATATTGGTATCTTAAAGATGAAATTATGATATTGGTATCTTAAAGATGAAATTATGATATTGGTATTTCAAATATGTAATGAACATGACTTTAATTGTATTTGCTGTTACATTAAAAGGCAAGTTGTATATAGAAACAACTCACTCTTATTTCATCTTCTAAGGCACTCCTAGCCTCCTCAAGTTGTTGAGCGAAGTGTGACTTCTCTTTAGAGAGACTGCCGGCATTGTGTTCAGCCTCTTCCAATTGTTTTACTAACTCTAAAGCTTCACGCTCAAGTTTCGTCTTTGTATTATTCATATCGGAAAGGTTTCTCTGGCTTTCTTCCAGTTTGGTATTAATTTCAGAGATTTGAGATTCGAACTGCTTCACTACCTTATCTGATGCTCCCTGTTTGAAGAAAAAAAATGTAATTAATATGCTCCCTATTTGAAGTAAAATACATAATTAATAACCCCCCTGTGTGAAGTAAAAATTGTATTTAATATGCTCCCTATTAGAAGTAAAACGTGTAATTAATATATTTTCCTAAATTATTTTTGTAAAGTGAATAAATAATACATATTTGTACATACATTTGTTATACAATAACGCAACCGCAGATGCTCTTTTTTTTATTTAAGCTTGAATCATTTAAGTTTATGAATATAGTAGAATGAGAGTAAAACTCATTATAAGAACACTGATAATAGTACCGCTTATTTTCAAAATTACTTACAGTGCATGCAAATTACATTGATCACATGATGTAAACAAATGTAAACACGAAACACTAAATCATGTAAAAGCTCTTACTCTATTCTTCATTTGATGTTGGAAGTTGGCTTGCATATCATCCATTTCACGTTTCTGGTCTTTCTTTTCTTTTTCCAACCTGTTCTTCACTTTTTGGAGTTGGTCAATTTGATCAGCCATCTCATTAGATACGTCTTGTTGCTTCTTACGGAGGGATGAAACTTGAGCCTCGTGCTGGAGCATTGATTCTTCCATATCGCGGCGCATCTTTATTAGTTCTTGTTCTCGCTTCTTGTTCAAGTCTAATTGGGCCGCTGTTGCTCCACCTGCCTCGTCTAATCTGTCTGCGAGATCGTCAAGTTCCCTAGCAAGTTCAGCTCGTTGTTTGTCAACCTTTGTTCTTGCTGCCCTTTCTGCCTCCAGTTCTTCTTCAAGCTCATCAATTCTGGCCTGTAAAAGATTCAATCTTAATGAAAACAACCGATTCACTCGAATTACTGTAGCAAGCGGTGAAATAATGCAACAACAAAATTACACATTAGACAAACAGACTATTGTCCAATTTACTGACAAAATAATACATTTAGCCATAACAGAGATTATAATTACATCGTTCCTATGACAATAAATTGTTTATAGCTTCCAAGTCAATCCAGATTCTTACCTGTAATTCCTTTATCTTTCTCTGTAGTTGTGCTACAAGACTTTGTTCATCTTCAAGACGAGAGTGGAGGCTATTCAATTCTGCATCTTTCCTAAAGTGTACATAAAATACATGTTGAAATTTTACTTACATTTGTTCTTTTTTATGTCATTGAAATACATTTACGATTTCAGGTTTAATTTTTCAATCTGTATTATATTGATAAATGATTTCAACAAGAGTCAAAAATCCAATTAACATTTTATGTTTGTGAAACGTTTCTTTCATCAAAATATGTTGATGTTATCCATTTTATTGTGTTTGAATTTCTTGTTTTTTCTTGATCCATGTTGCTATATCAATGCAATTAATGATGTTATTAAAACATATAAATATTAATGTTTAGGAGGTTGGAAATGTCAGGTTTTTTTTCCTTGTACAAGACATTTGAATCATAATATTCAGAGGATTTGGAACATTCCAAACAAATCGGCCGCACGATTTTTTTTTCAACAGAAACTTACTTTCTGTTAGCGTCCTCAAGATCTCTCTTGACTCTTTCCAAATCCTCTACTGCTTCCTGTGTTGCCTTCAGATCTTGTTCAACCTTGCGTTTTGCCTTCTCAACATCACCACGGACCTTCTTCTCACGTTCCAAGTTGTCCTCAAGCTATTGGATGAAAGAAATATCAAGAGAATGTTACTACTGATATGTGTAAAATAAGCAATAATAAGTCTAAATGTTTATTACTTTTATTTAAAAATGAAAATGATATGGAGGACATTACATTTTTGTGTACGCATTAAAAAAACATCCTGAACACAATTGTTCGTCTTTTTGTCCGTTTTCTTGCCCATTGTATATTCTGTCTTTCTTCAACTTTGGCCTTCTGATTACCCATTTAGTATCTTCAAACTGTTCTTCAGATATACGGTGATACAAATACATAAAGAAAGATATTTACATTCATCGCATTAAAGATAATAATAAAGGAACTTACTTCATCTAGAGTTTGTTCTAGTTTTTGCTTAAGTTTGTTGAGATGGTTCACTTTGTCTTCCTCCTTCTGTAAATCTTCGAGTGTTTTCTTGTGTGACTCATCCATAGCCTTCTTATCTTTGCTAAGTTTTGATATTTGGTCATCTTGTTGTGCCATCTCGTCTTGGAGTGTTTTGATTTGGTTGTCTTTTGTGGTTTTTTCTTGCTCAGCCTGTAGTAAAAACCAATTGTTTTTAAATATTCTTCATCAATAATTTAATGCAATTCTTGACCTTCAGCAAATTTATTGTGTAATATATCTAAACATTTCCATTATTTCAAAGTTACTTAAACTAGAATATTTGTGGCAAGTTTGAGTTGTCATACATACATTATTTTCTGTAAGATCTGTGGGGTTCACTTCAATCCCCTCATAAAATATGGAAGTTCAGCATTATTGTCTATTTTCTCACTTACCTTACATTATTCATTTTAATATGTATACATGGTTTATAATTTTTGTCAAAATTATGTGTGTTATGTTTACTCAGATGCTGTAGTGAATTTTTTTTATAATTCATGTTTGTATGACAACTGATGCCATTGGCAGACCACCTGAAATGAAGTATTTCGAAGCAGTTTGTATGGCCCCCAAACTACTATGAGAGCTCATTTCATAAATATATTGTTCTTGTATTTTACAGTTGTGTTTGAATTGTTGTTACTCTTGACAATCTCTTCTCACTTGATAGTTAGGCGTTCGTTTTAATATTTAAGCCATGCCTATCAGAAATAATTGATCAATTTGAAATTCAAAGTATAAACTGACTCACCTTTGCCAAAGAACTTTCAAGGTCTTCGATATCAGTTTTTAGTTCTCTATTCTCGCCTTCCATCTTTTTCTTGAGATTTTCAAGTTCAACAGCAGCATCTTCTTCGTCAAGAAGACGTTCTTCCATCTCTTTAATCTGAGACTCGAAGTCGGCCTTTTGTGTAACAAGTTGTTCTACTCTCTGTTCAAGATCAATTACATTATCTTGTTCAGTTTGAAGCTGGAGGAAGAGGTCATTTTTCTGTTCGAGAAGGGTGACGTTCTGGATTTCAAGTTCCTTCTTGATTTTCTCACACTTAGCAAGGTTTTCCTCTAGTGACTTCATTTCCTCTAATTTCTTTGCCATTTCCTCTTCTTGACGAGCAACGTTCAACAAAGGCTTAACCTTGGCGTACATCTTCCACCATTGCCAGTTTTTGAGAACAAGCCATTTTCTGATGTTACGCTGAATTACTGACAGCCCAATTCTGAAGAAGAAAATGGAGCTCCACTCATTTGATTATTAATTCTGACTTAAAGCATATGATCATACGGAATAGGAGGGTTTTTGAAATTATCACTACATTTCATAGCAACCCGTTTCAGATGACAGTTTACTGGTAATTAAGATGACATTACGATTATGAGTTTTTTGCTGACTCATTATAGCATTTAAATATAAATTTAGATGTATTTGGAGCCACATAGTTGGACATTTTCGAATAGGAACAAAATAGTTTATAGACGTTTTATACCTATGAAATAAAATGTATGTCCAATTAAAATATGCATACCTTTGATCACAGAGTTTCTTGTAGTTCTTCCTTATCAGGTAAGCTCTGACATGAGCCTGGAACGTGGAAATGATTGTGCTTAGACGTTCGTCACGCATGTTTTCCAGGTTACCCACAACACCAGCTTTGAAGAAGACTTTAGTATTACCAAGTCTGTATTCTGCAGGATCAAGCTGTAGAGCCAACAATACCTTTTCTGACACAACTTTACCATCAACAAATCCTTGTGGAATAGCGTTTGGAGCCAAAATAGAGTATCTGAAATAGGGTCAATATTTTTCATTGATTATAATAGAATAATGCTTCCACATTTTCTCTGCTATATCACCAAATATGTCCTTGTTAACAAATGAAATATATATTTTTGTATTTTAAAGACGCATGAAAAATGTAATTTGGAATTTAAAAAAAAACAAAAACAAACAAACAAACAAATGACTTAAAATTAGAATCCCATTTCCAGGTATTGCACAATTAAAATTGTGAGTTCGAATCCCGCTCATGGCAAGTTATAATCGATACAACATAATGTGATAACGTTTGTCAGTGACTTGTCTATGGTTGTCTCCTGATGTTCCGATTTCCTCTACCAATAAAACTGATAGCCACGATATAACTTAAATATTGTTGAAAGTGACGTTAAACACCATAAACCAACCATCATTTCCACTGCATGCAGTCGAGACAATCATACGTAATGCGAAGAAACGTAAAAAAAAAATCAACCACCATGTAAATGGCTTCTTCAGTAATAATATTATCAAAGAAAAAACATTTTGCAAAGTGTCCCAGTTAGAAAATCTCCTGCAAAATACAATCCTGAAGTCTAAGCTGATAAATACAACGAATACTGACCTCTGTTTGAATTCAGAATAAATGATTCTGCTGGGGAATCCTTTACGACAAATACGAATTCCTTCAAGTACACCGTTACATTGAAGCTGGTTCAATACCAAATCGGCATCAATGAGACCTGGAAAAAAACCCACAGTGTATTGAAGTGATCAGTATAATATTGAACCCTTCTATATTTAGTTGCAACAAACAGAAGTTTTGGAAAACTTATTTATGTTATTTGTGTTTGTTTACGTATAGTGGTATCTAACACATTTAGTGACGTGTATTTAGTTTTCCTCATCTTATGTCTTGTATACCCCGTGTTACCTGTTTCTCTGGATTGTCCATTCTTGGTTGCCCCTTTGGATTTCTCTAACGTTTATTTGCATATAATATATCAAAAGTTAAATTTCTATTGTATTTTGACACAATTTTACAACTAAATATAGTTTTTAGAAAAATATATGGATAGGCCCTATTATTAAAGAATTGCATTGTTTCCGAAGACAAAACTTAGTTTCACCTGCAATTCAATTTAGGTTAAAGAAAAAAAGGACCCCCCCCCCAAAAAAAAAGAAGAAGAAAGAAATACTGAAACAAAAATGAAAGAGAAACAGTCTAAATAGTTTACCTGGTTGTTTCAATTCGTTTGGAATAATACATCTGACAAAGTGAGGATGGGTACTGTACAAATTCTTCATCAACTTGTTCAAAGACTCCTACAACCAACATGTGTATTTATATCATATTGCTTGATCTATTTCACATGTTTTTATATCAATATTTTACATCTTCATAATTTTCAACAACAACAAACAAACAAACAAACAAACAAACAAATAGGAAAAAAAATACCACGGAGTTTAATTTTGAAAAAAGGTAGTTGAAAATAAAATTAATTGCAACAGACTAAAATATTTTTATGTTGTCATGGAAAACTTACTCTGTGGACAGCTGAAATAGTCTGGAAAGCAGATGACTTCTTTTTCTTGGTGGTACCACCCTCTGTAATTAAAACATAAGATTCGTTTGAATTTTGACACCCAAATAACAAAATCACAGTTTTTATATGTTCAATAAAAATACTGTTTACTAGAAAAAGTAAAATTATATGTCAAAGTTAAATGAAAGTAAGCACAAACTTCTATGTAGTATGGCAGTTTGATTTACAACTACCTATGCAATCAGTGCCTATCACCACTAAAGTTGTGAGTTTGAACCCCGTTCATGGCAAGTTGTACATTATACAACATTATGTGACAAAGTTTGTCAGTAACTTGCGACAAGTCGGTTTTCTCTGTGCTTTCCTCTTTACTCTACCAATAAAACTGACCGCCACGGTATAATTGAAATATTGTTAAAAGTCGCATTAAACACCATAATCCTAACCCATAAAATACTGATAAACAAACCTGGAACAACTGGTGGGGCAAAGAGTGTGGCTACAAGATGTTCCTTGGATTGTTGGAGTAATTCTACAACTGTCTCGTTGATGGGATCTTTGTTCTTTTCTAGCCAGCCCGCAATTGAATATGGCACCTGTTGTAAGTAAATTAACATTTCGATAAGAATAAGGACTGATAGCATAACAAATATAATACAAACAGTTATTTTAAAATAGCATTTCGATAAGAATAAGGACTGCTAACATAAAACAAAATAATATAAAAAGTTACTATGGAAATGTAAGTTTCTTCAAAAGAAAAAGTAATAAGCACATTAATGTAATCAGAAAATGACAGATGCCAATTTTACCAAATGGAATGACATTTTCATCAATGATCAGATTGAAGTACATTGAAACCTGTCTAAACCGAATCCAGAATAAACCAGAAACCTGAATAGGCCGAACCCAGAATAAACCAGAAACCTGTATAAACCGAACCCAGAATAAACCAGAAACATGTCTAAACCCAACTTTTAATAAAGTCCCGATGTTGAGAAATCTTTGTTAATTAAACTTATATAAACCGAATACCTGTCTATTCTGAACACAAAAGCTGGTCCTAAGGAGGTTTGGTTTAGACAGGTTTCACTGTATATATAACTAAAGTGATACTCACAATTCCAGCATAGTGGCCAAGTTCGAAGTCTGACTTCTTCCCCTTGGATGCCTTTCCTGGTTTGTTAAAGTTTGGTGATTTACCCATATGTGTTTGGAAAAGCTTCTCTCTGAAGGATTTATCAGAAGCTTTAGGGAACATGCACTCCTCTTCAAGAATGGACAGAATACCCATAGGCTGAAATAAAGAGAACAATGATCATAACATAATGTTCACTTAAAGATTGTGGTTCGTAAAAA
>MJUT01007652.1:385451-397559 GCA_002080005.1 Gigantidas platifrons
AAAAAAAAAAAATCCACTTTGGAAATTAAATTTTCTGAAATATGTAATTGTATAAACATTATTAATAAAAGTCATTTTGCAGTTATATAAAGACTCTTAAAAGAAGATTTAAAAATTGATTTCTCAAAAATATGTAATTATAATATAAAGACTTTAATTTTTTTTTAAATATGATTTGGGAATTAATAAAGTCAGAAATATGGAATATCTATCTATCTATATATAAAACCTCTAAAGAAGAAAGTTTTTTTGTGAGAAATCAATTTCCAGTATATCTAGAACATTTGAGAGAAAAGTGAACATTATATGGAAATTACCTTTTCAATAAGATCGATACAGGCCTGCAAGTCCATACCGAAGTTGATAAACTCCCATTGGATACCCTCCTTTTTGTATTCTTCTTGTTCCAGGACAAACATGTGGTGGTTGAAGAATTGTTGCAGTCTTTCATTGGTGTAGTTGATACACAATTGTTCGAATGTGTTGTACTGGAATATACAATATATTTTGCACTAGATATAACATGACATTTGTGTGATCAAATAAGTAGATTATACAAAAAAAAGTCATTGCCCTTCTGTTTTGACAAGTAATATCTATACCACGGTTTCCGCACTTAAACGTTTAAACAATCGAACGCCAACCGTTTAACCCGGAAAACCATGGTATAAATGATTTGTAACATGAAGACATGCAATATCACATCTATGTTGTTGATAATTGCAAGATTCTCTGAGAGTGATAACACTACAGGCTGTAGCCCAGGTTTAAAGTGTGTAATATCTCGTATCTGCGTGTATTATTCCATAGTTCTTAGCTGTTGCTTACATTCTGATATATAAACCACAAAAAGATCAAAGAAAAAGTATGCATTCATGTTACAACTATGATTATTTACAGCTTTTTGATAAGTAACTGAAGATTAGTCATTAAATAAACTGTATGTATGGGGGAAAACAATTGTTTTTTAAACAAGAAGACAAAAGGACAGAGACTGGACATTGTTTTAATGTGAAATAATTCAAATTTTCTTATTTTTTATAATACAGTTCATTTATACAATATACCTACCACGAAAATTTCGAACCCAGCAATATCTAATACACCAATATAATAATTCCTCTTTGCTTTAGTGTCCAAGGTCTTGTTGACTCTTACTACCAACCAGCCGAACAAACGATCGTACAGAGACTTGGCCATAGCAGAAACAGAAAATACAACCTTAAAGAAGAACATATTGAGTCAGTTTTTCAAGTGATAAATTTATAAAATCGCAGAGTTTGATTTAAAGTGTCTTTTGATGCTTTGACATACATGTACATGAAATTAAAAATATATGATTTACAAATTTATAGTACGTAGATACCATATACTGTTTTTCCTTTCAAAATAGGTATTTAAATAAATTTCCGTTATTTTCTGCATTTCGGCCACAATGTAGGAAGATAATCACAGATGTCATGAAAATGTGCTTACATGATGTAAAATACAAAAACAAGCACATCATTTTGAATCCTTCTCTCAATCTTACCTGTTCCTTGGTTCTTCCTTGTGTCACAACCTCAGTACCGACTTTAATCTTGGGTTTAACCAAACACTTGATAAAGTCATTAGAGTTGACACCCAGTAGGAAGGAGACTTTCTCAGCTTCAGCTGTACCATCAGCCTCTGCCTGTTCACCTCTCTGTTTAAATGTCATCTCTCCCATGTGCATGATGGCAGCAGTACATTTGTAAGCACTATGTTTTTCTTCTTCTGAGAATCCCAAGATGTCAAAAGCTTCCTGTAAAATAAGTTATTTTTGTGATACCTCTATGAAATCAATGGTTTGGTTTATGGCGTTTAACGCCACTTTCAACAATACTTCAGTTATATTGTGGCGGTCAGTTTGGTTGGAGGAGGAAACGGCGTACACGGAGAAAACCACCGACCTGCCGCAAGTCACTGACAAATTTTATCACATAATGTTGTATAGAGTACACCTCGCCATGGACGGGGCTCGAACTCACAACTTTAATGGTGATAGGCACTGATTGCACAGGTAGTTGTAATTCCAACTATGCTATACGATCACGACCACGACGGTCCTCTATGAAATGGATACTAATATGTAGATTTCGGTTACAAGTTTTGTTTACTTATGATATTTGCAATACATGTTTCTGATTGTTTAAATCATACGATTATTATCACAACAACTGATTTTGAAATATATGTGCAAACAATCGATCTGAAATTAACCCTTAATTTGATGGAGGGGGGTGGGGTTGTAGATGATGCCATTTTCTTAACTTACATCACAAAGATTCATTTCTTCTACGTCATCAATACCATCTACTGTAAGGGCACCCTGGTTGATGAAGGAGAATAGTCCTGGATCAGGAGTGATCAAGCACATTTCTGCAAAACAAAATGTATAATATTTACTCAATCATTTTAACCCTTATTTTGTGTTTTTGTTTTTGTTTTTCCTCGTCTTATGTTACCAGTTTATCTGGATTGTCAATTTTGTATTGTCCCTTCGGTCTTCTCTTACGTTTATTGAATTACTCACCATATATGGCACAACGTACGATTATTGAGATCTTATAACATTTTAGAAACATATTTGAAAATACGTCCCTGGGAGAATATGATATTAAAACATGTTGATTATGAAGAGGTCTGCATGACATTTTAAAAAGACAGAAGTATAATAATATTCGAACAAAACTGGATTATAACTATGGCAACCTTATCTTAGTTATTCTTTTTATGTCCTTAGCTTTACTTGCTCCCGAGACTTTAAATTATTCGGCTTTCCGAATACAAGCACACCTATTTAAGGTTATTCTAGAAATGCGTCGAAGGCACTACCTTGTATTGGCTGTCCTTCGATTGTCCAACTTCTGATTATCCATTTGGTATTTAGATATCTAGTTTGTATTGCATTGATGAAGATGATATGTATTCTGAACCTGTCTTAAAATTTTGTGATCATTATTGGAACATGTATGATGAAGTAGACATCTCAATATGATAGGTAGTGTCATTATTAATGATATTGAAGAAGCGTGGGCTTAAAGTAATATTATTAGATTACAACTCATTGTAAGGTTAACAAACAACTGAGGAAAGGTTGTGAAAAGTAGTAATTATGGTTGACCTATGACCAATGACCTACAATGTAAACAAATGGTGGAAATTAGCAATTTAAGAACCTACCATGATATTTGGGAATGGCATTTGAGCAAATCTGGTAGAAAATATGGTAGTTTCTCTCAGCTGACTGTTGGAACGTTACACGAGACTTCTCCAACAGATCTGACAAAAGCAATAAATTGATATGTTAAAGATGTGTACTATTTGAATTCTTTGTGAAATTAATGGGTTTTTTTTTTTCCAAATATTGCATTGAAATCGAAAATATCCCTATCTAAACACACTACATTTTTCACTATATATAAAAATAAATCGTGCCTGATAATTCCATAAACATTATAGCATTGAACTTATAACAGTACAAACTTTATAACAAAACTTGTGTGATTTGAAACTCTTAACGCTTTATTTTTTTTTAATTTCAGCACCTGAGATCTCTCTAGTTGTACCAAAGTGGATACGAATGAATTTTAAATACAAGAGCTTTATTACACAAATAAATGGATGATCAGAATCTTTTAACACTTACATGTTTCAATGTCAGCACCGGAGATCTTTCCAGTTGTACCAAAGTGAATACGGATGAATTTTCCCTAGAACCAACGAATTAATATATTAAAACAAATGCATAAAAAGAAATAACCAAAGGTATTTAAGCTCCCATTATGATTTTATCTGATTTTAGTAGAGAAATTTAGGAATATCAATGTTACATCTGGTGCCAATAATTTTTTTGTTAATCAAATATTATGGCACATGTATTTTAAGTCACCTTTAAATATTACTTGTATAGTTTCCTTATAACATAAGGCACACAATAGATTATTTGATTTCAGATTGAACATTCTTAATTTTTTTCTAAGCTGCATTTTATACAGTTAGCTGCTTTAAGCAATGATGGACTTCCCGACTGTCATGTGACAATCATGATTACATACGCTGTAAAACGTTGGTGAGATGTAGAATTGAATTGAAAAACTGTGACACAATCTTTTAGACAGAGTTATCGGTCCTAACACTCTAAGAATCGATAACTCTGTGTATGTAACATATTGCGTTTGACGAATAATCAAATCCTGAAATGGTAAGCATCTATATTAATCACCTATTGAAGCATCTAGATATATCATTCTATAGAAATTATAAAGGAATCAATAGATTAACACCGTCAAAGACTGGAACAACTTACCACCAGATATTGCAGCTGCCAAGTCACTTGAGTCGTTCAAAGCTCAAGTGGCAAAACTCTTTGACAATCTGTGTTTTTCCTAATCTCGACAAAAAGGTTTTTGATTTTAGTTGACGTCAAAGTAATAAGCTACTCGCTATATAGAGTAAAGAGAAATTGTAATAATTCATTATGATGTGAATACTGCAATCTGATTGGCTGATCCGCAAACGACCAATTCAAGTAGTCCCATGAAATAATCGCAATTATAATCGAGGAATTGTTAAATTTTATTGCAAAAATTTAATTATAAGGAATATGTTCAATTTTTGAACAGGTTATACTTGTATAACCTGCTTTGGAATAGATTATGCTTTTCATAAACATCTTCGCGGTTTCTTAAGCGTAAACTGCCCCAAACCAGGTTATATCGTATAACCTGTTCAAAAATTGAACGTATTTCTAAAATATTTTAATATTATTATTCAACATCTGAATAGATAGTGCATACTCACATTTTTGGACTCTGTATTTCACAGTACCAATGTGACCTTCACATTAGACCTAAACACACCAAGGCAACAGAAAGGTAAAGGTGGAGGTCAAAATGTTATGAATCAGTTTTCACATCAGAGGCGTAGTAACTATGGCGACAAACATCGTGCATTTTCCGTTTAATTATTAATTTCAAAACCAAATAAATTATATTCCTACGCTTCTGAGTGGTATTGGTTTAAGAACAAACGGTTAAAGAAACTGTCTAAAAAACACCAACAAAATGCTTTTTTTTAAATTAAAATCATTACATATAAAAATGAAAACATTGTGTTGATATTTCTAAAGAACAAAAAAAATATAATTAATATGTAAGGAAGGTTGGTTCACACAATGATGTCCAAACATAATTTAGACAATTCATGCATATTTTGATAAAGTATAATTTAAGGTACAAATCAAGGTATAGGAAAATATATTAAGGAAAATCAAATTCAAATCTTTTCTAAATTTCAAGCAAGGTAGAAATGATGGAATAGGTTGAAACATAGGGTAAATCCATAATCATACATTTTTTTTTAATTGTGGTAAAAGTCCATTAGATGGGCACAATGCTTGTGGAATCTGGTTGTAGTTTGTTGGTAAATACATTCTGTGTACTTTAAAAAAAGTAATACCCGTCTGTAAGTTTCAAAGGAAAAAAGGGGGGTTCACACACAGGGACACACTCAACTGAAATCAATGTATTTGTTTTTATCTTGTGAATCTTGGTTAAACTGTGAATCGAGAATGGGGTCATGCTAAAAATTCGGAGTACTTACGAATCTGGAGGAGTTGTTATTACGGGTTGTCTTAGCGTTACCATAGGCTTCAAGTACTGGATTGGCCTGGATGATCTGGTCTTCCAGTGAAGCCTATATTCAATGGTAAAAACAAAACAAAAATAGTATGAAGTAAACATGACAACGGCAATTTTAGCAAATACACAGGAATGTTTACTATTCTTGTTATATATTTAATAAATCAATCATATTGTTTAGCCAACTTAAGATTTTATTTCTGAAAATGAAAGTGTGATGATGAACTTTCAATATAGTGAGATTTATTATTTCCCACTGTGAATATATAGATTTGGGTTTATGGTGTTTAACGTCACTTTCAACAATATTTCAGCTATATCGTGGTGGTCAGTTTTATTGGTGGAGGAAACCGGAGTACCCGGAGAAAACCACTGACCTGTCGCAAGTCACTGACAAACTTTATCACATAATGTTGTATCGAGTACACCTCGCCAAGAACGGGATTCGAACTCACAACTTCAGTGGTGATATGCATCAATAATAAACGATTTGACCTACCTTCTTAGATTCTGCCTTCTCCTCATCATCTTCTTTCTTGCCACTTAGTGAAGCAGCGACCTTGGCGAAGTACATGATTACTTTCTTGGTATTTTCTGTTTTTCCAGCACCAGATTCACCACTATAAATTTATAGACAATAGTAATATAGATATAAAAACGTAGATATCTAATGTAGTGCGCATGACGCATTTCTGGAAAGACCTTCATCATGTACGTTACTGGAATAACCTTCAGCAGGTACGTTACTGTAATAACCTTCATCAGGTACGTTACTGGAATGACCTTCATCAGGTACGTTACTGGAATAACCTTCATCAGGTACGTTACTGGAATAACCTTCATCAGGTACGGTCAAAGCCAAAATATTTGAAAGGCAAATAATTTAAAAGCCTTTGGGAGTAAGAAAACCAAAAAGGGCATAAACAACATTGACAAAATTATCTAAGATCACAAATAAATGGTTTAATGTTTTTTCAAATTGAATTTCGGATCGAATTTTGTAGTATAAACAACAGTTTTTAATTAGTTAAAGGCAAGAAAATGGATGAACTCTAACTTCATGATGTATCAGTTAATTCCAATATTAGAATTATATGTCAGATGTATACATTATATATATTTTTTTATCCACATTGTCCTTTTTTAGTAAGATAAATATTAACTCACGTGATCAAACAGGACTGGTTCTCGCGATCTTGTACCATGAACTGGTAAGCATTGTCAGCTACAGAGAAAAGATGGGGAGGCATTTCTGTCTTCCTCTTGCCCTTGTACTTGGAAATAACGCTGTCAGTGTAGATAGGGAGACGTCTGTAGGGATTGATAGCAACACAGAAAAGTCCAGAGTAAGTCTGCAGATAATGAAAATAATATTTTTTATAACCATAACGAAGAAAAAATATGTGGCTTCAAAAACAATTTCTATTTGCTTTTTCAGTTGTTGTTTACTTAACTGCAACCTAACTGATTCAAATAGTTATTAGCTATAAAAGAAAAAAACTTTTTGACTGTCCTCATTATACTAAAATTGAGTTGATCTAGCTAAAATGCCAATAAGACTGATTTTATATGAATTACTAAATGAAAAAATCAAAGATGCTGGTTGGTTTAGTTGATGCTGTTTAACGCCACTTTCAACAATATTTCAGTTACCGGTATATGGTGGTGGTCAGTGTTATTTGTGGAGGAAACCGGAGTACCCGGAGAAAACCACTGACCTGTCGCAAGTCACTGACAAACTTTATCACATAATGTTGTATCGAGTACACCTCGCCATGAGCGAGATTAAAACTCTGAACTTTAGTGGTCATGGGCACTGATTGCACAGGTAGTTGTAAATTGAACTACCATACAACCACGACTACGACGGCCCCAGACTTATTTTATATGAATGAATAAAAGAAAGAATAAAAGCTGAAGCTTTCTCCGGATACTCCGTTTTCCTCCACCAATAAAGCTGACTGCCACGATATAGCTGAAATATTGTTGAAAGTGGCGTTAAGCACCATCAAACAAACAAACAAAGATGTATACATACATAGATAAGCTGTGACTTGTAACGTGCTCTCAAGTTATGCAGTACAGAGGCTTCGTTAAGGTAAGTAAGGTTAGCCATGTCGTCTAACTTCTCATATTTTGGTGGATTCATCTGTTGAATATCATCTTTCTTCACTGTTCGATTCTGTGAAAAAAAAAGCATTGGATAAGGTAATGTAAGTATTTCAATAATGATATACATTGACACACATATAAATATCCAACTAAGTGTATTGGTCTAGTACAAAAGCGGATATCATGTAATGTAATAATGTCTTAAAGATTGTAGAGATACTTAAAGAAAGCAAAGTGTTATTTCATAGGCTATTGATTTTTAAAAAATTACTGTTTTCTATTTTTGATTTTGTAAAGTGAATTCAACTAAAATAGTCTAAGACCCCTCAACTAATAAAACTAAACCAGACTGATATTGATTGAATAATTTTGGCGAAGTCAAACTATAGATCTATGTATTAACTGTAACTTAAAACAAATTAAAAGCGAACACTAAAGCACAGCCACCCATTAAGTGGCCATTTAATGATACTATTAAATGAGCATTATAATCTCATTAAAAAAACATTAAAAATCTGTTAAAGGGGGAATATTAAGACACATTAAATGAAACCAATAATATTTACTGGAATGTCAAGAATGTATCCCTCCTACCTGTTGTGTTTCAACGATTTTCACTGTTAATTCATCGCCTTTTGATGACTGGATTTCAGCAGAGATGAATCCTTCCTTTTCATCTGGGCACCAGCAAGCTTTTTTACCATCGAACTCCCTCGTCTGTTCTTTCATCAGCTGTGCCCTGTCCACGCACAGGTACTGGTAGTCAGGATCATCTGGACGGATACCGGACGTCATATTGATGTCTTTTTAGTAGACAATTCTCCAAAAATCGGAATGGTAGCCGAAACTGGCGAAACTCGGAGATCGTCTATGATCTGGACAAACTACTACACAAGGCCAGAACTTACTCTAAAGAGAACATATATAAACAATTTAAAAGATAAATATGACTAACCTCAATGCTCGTTTGTTCCAATACTATACACAAATTTTATTTTCTAATCAAGGGTCCACAATGTGCCGGTATAAAAATATCCCATTCAAGAGAAAGAAACATTGATTGCAATAGTATACATATACAAAAACAAATATATTATTTGCACATTTTCCTACTTTTGATTTCACAATTATACGTTTTACAGGAGTGATTTCCCTTTAATGCATGCAAATGGGTCCTCATATCATGCAAAATTAAATGAAAATAACATATGTTATCCATAATGCCCTTGCTATAATCTGTTCAAAATTTTAATGTTGCAACAGCTTGTAATGTACTAGTTATCCTCTGATTTTTCTACAAGGTTCAAATATCTACAAATTATGAAAAAATTATACTAAAATTCGTCGTCTTTTTCATTCCTCGTTCTAGCCCGGGTACCATTTTGTCCGTCGCAAGGGAAATAACTCGTATAAAAAAAGGTATAAACGAAGCATATCATTTTAGAATAAACCAGCAATGTACAAAAAGTATATTCTATAAATATAAGATGAAGAGGTAACACTACAACTTTCAGATATTTAACATAAAGTTGTTATCTAAAAATGTCATATTTCATTTAAAATGGTGGTATTTTCGCAATTTAGAATCAAGTAAAAAGTAATTGCTATTTCTATAATAGGTGTAAATAAAATATGTCTGTTGTTTTGATAAACATGAATTAATTTTTTTATTTTATTTTTCATTTCAAAGATACATATGAAATTTAAAACCAAATAATTACATTATATATTCATTTCATTAGGAAAGCCTCACGTTATTGGTCAAAAGGTTGATACGTGACTTCAGAATTGATAATTCATCAGTCAATGAAGCACAGAACCTTTCAATCACGCCCACTTCCGGAAATCCGAAAATAGTTCCAAATATCATGAAAACATTGCCCATAATTATTACATACTTAGTTAAAATAAAGGCATTTTTGTATATCCAATATGACCGGAAGTAAACTGTCCATATTTTCACACCCCGGGAAAATAACCGGTTATTGGATTACTACAAGATCATTTCCATATCGAGGCCCATATTAGCCCGGGCCAATATGGGCCTCGACTTCGTCTCAGGCCAATATGGGTGTCTTTTTTCTAGATGTCGGAAGTATGTAATAAATAGTTTAATACATGGGCATATCCATATTGGCCTGGTTATCATCCCTCGACCCATATTGGTCCTCGACTGCGTCTCGGGCCAATATGGGGAACTCAGGATGATAACCAGGCCAATATGGAAATGCCCATGTATTAATCTGTATTTAAAGGTAGAAAATGTGGAATATTAAAGCAAATAATTATACTTTTTATTGCATTTAATGATAGTTAAATATAATTATAAGTAAATGCGTTGGCAGAAATTCAATCTTATATGAAGCGCTATCGCGCATCATACAAAATGTAATTAGGTCACTGAAGCTTTTACACGCCAATAAAACTACAAAATATTGACCAATGCATTAAGTAAAATTGATTAAACTGTCCATATGATTGAAGTTTTTGTTACTTTTAGAGATAGTTGTAAATAAAATATGTCTATCGTGTTTATTAGTAGGAATACAAATGACAACATCATCCGAATTTAGGCAACAATAACGAGCGCAATACCAATTCCATTTATTTTATAAAGTTAATTTATTTAAAATCCTGCTTTTATTATTAAGCACGGTCAAATATGTTTGCTATGAAAAGAAATGAAGTCCTTAGATTTCGTGATCGTTTTTATTGCCATTTTACCAACTTGAATTATTTCAACCTAGAAAATACAAACGTCCTTGAATTCACCTACAATACATAATGCCTGTCACAGAGCCAAACAAATTCTAATAAAGTATGGTGAACCTTTTAATGAATGTGGTTCTTTTGACAGCGAATTGTTCTGACGTAATCACTTATGTGTGCTGCAGTCAGCAGACGATACGGATATACCAAATATGGGAAACAGACAGGAAGTAATGGCACCGAGTTGCGCCCTTGTGGTCGCGTTAATTTGAATTGTTTTTTTTCTGTGGTTTTGGGTTCCGTTAAACATTTTGTTGCATTGGAATCTTGTCTATAATAGAAGTAAAGACTAAATAAACAATTTATTTTTACTTTAAATTTTGTGCTTAAAATTCTATTAACAATCTTGCATTTTTTTCTGTAACAAACTGTTCATTTTGGCACTAGCAATACAGATAATCCGAGTTAGATTGCTTAAATATGAAACTGTTTTATCTAACAGGTTGATTGTTATTTAGAATTCGAACCCAGCTGGCAACTCCATGTAAAAGAAGGCCACTGCTGCACAAAAATGACGTCCATATGTAGAAACACGGTGAAATAAATACCTACTTCCGTCTGTGAAAACCATGTGAGAAAATAAATTATTTTGATTGAACCTTAATGTCTTATTTATTAATAATGAAAATATAATTCTAATTAAAATAATTTATATTATCGATATAGACAGACGCATTTATGCTCAATCACTGCAGGAGTGATTCCCTGAAGACAAATATGGTTGCGACAGCTGCATACAGACAATTGTTGGATATTAATCCTGTCGTATTTAATTATATCAGACACGCATTTGATGTTCACTCAGACAATTTTATAGGATTACCAGATCCTGATATAAAGACTTATTATGCTTAATTTCCCTGATTTACTCGTCTATAATTAAGCTTATTCAATACATATGTATATGCAAATTTGTTGCAGCATAATTTAAAAAAAATCATATTGATTAACAAAGCATGCTTATTTGTATTCCCAACAAATTAAAAATATTGCAATTGTTTCAATATTCATAGAAAGATGGTGATGCATATGCATACAATACAATACATTCTGTATGTTGCGATAAAAAAAGGAAAGAAAAAATGTTTTAAAAAAATGAATATAATTTTTAATGCATGATTTTGAATGAATATGCATAACGATTGATCTAAACGAATCACTTATAATGGTTGAAATTTTTAACACAATAACCCTAATCGTCTATACATAGTTATATTATTTAGACTACCGTTCTTTCTTTTTATTTAAGTTCGTCTATCAAAACAAGGATTTATATACAAAATGTAGTACTATATAAATCTTTGATTAAAATAACCAGTTCGAAAGGAAGAAATATTTCTTGGGTTATGCCGCTTTCAAAAACTAATTAAATATCAAGTGCACGACTTTGCGATAAATATAACTTAGGCATAGGGACGCTTAGGTTATTCTCGGTAAAATTTGTAGTCTACCCCGGTAACTTTTATTAATTAATATTTGAAGTATTAATGAATGCTAAAGGTATCTTGTATTGTGGTATTTTATTTAAAAATAATTAATTGGCAATAAGCACCCCCCCCCCCCC
>MJUT01007652.1:397565-425131 GCA_002080005.1 Gigantidas platifrons
AAGTGAGGTAAACATTACAGATTAATGCACAAAAATATAAATGAGGATTATGGTGTTTAACGCCACTTTAAACACCACAATCCCCCTTTGCATTTTTGTGCATTAATCTGTAATTTTTACCTCACATTTTTTTTTACCTATTACCAATAAATTTTTATTTACACAAAAATGCAAAACTGTTAATAGTTCCATATGATGCCGTTACCTACCGTATCGGAATGAGAGATTTACATGTATATATCCAAGTATATCCAGTTGTAACTAAATTAGGTTGTATTCCATTTCTCAAACTGAATGCATTTGACATACAATTATGTCAAAGACAGACATGTCATAGAAGGTAAAAAGGATAAAGGAAAAACTAGAAGGAGAGAAAAAAGAACTCTGAGTTAGGATATACATTAGTTTATTGATGGTTGGTATAGTTTAGGGTTAAAAGAAGGTTTTAGGATGTCACACAGGGTTCAAACATACTTACTACTCCAGCGGTTCTGTACATAAAATTCCGAAAACTCTTTATATATACGCCCCACAAAAAATAACAATTTCAAAGAGCTTTTGTTTCAAGTTGTTTGGTTGGTTAATGTCTTGAGAGAATCACTTCCTGAACCAATTATAATTTTCGTTATAAAACATGTGTAACGGTAACCGGTAGCTACTTTTGGACATAAGAAAAATCAGCCCGTTTCCTGGTAACTATAGTGTGTAGGCTCATATCAATTTTATGATCATCTTTCATCTGTATTTCTCCTACATGCTGATAACCAGAACAGTATATAAATATTTGTGTGTATTCCAAAAGATAACATTAACCCACATATATTTACTATATAAACTTATGCGTTCATCTTGTGATCTTTTTCTACAAATTTTAGAAACTGTAACTTGATCCTTATTTAAGGGAAAAAATAAAATTTTGGGGAAAAAACAACAATTGTTTAGATTGTAAATTTACCGATGATAATGATAATAAAAAACAATGACGGCCAACATGTCTTGAGTATATTTCTCTTCTTTGTCGTTATATTAGTGGAAGTGAATCAAATTTCAAAACAATTTCAGTTTGACATTAGAACGACAACACCATGTCCGATAATGCTCAATGCCGTCTGGTGTGCGATTATGGTCAACAAAAAGTTAACTAATTCTTTTTTTAATTTGTTGTTCTTTGTTTGAAAACTAGTTTAACTCTTTATTGAAGTGCCTGTATCAAAGCAGGAAAGTAAGCGGTCACGTATGGTATCGATTTTGCCTCTTTCAACGATTTTCCCAATGGATTTAGGAAATGTTCCGACAGTGTTGCTTTTTCCCCAAAATTTCATTACATTCAAAATAGAATAGGTGTCTAATTTTTACGTTTGTATTTCATTTCAGGTACAAATGCATTTTCTTTTTTTAATTATTCTTTATTCAAATTGAATATGTAGCGTTTAATTGGCCTGATTGATCCACACACTAAGATTATACTCTTTAAGTGCTGATGACTGTTAGAAGAGAACATCTCGTTTCTAATGGAAATGTAATCGTTGTAGATAAGTATGCTATACACATGTGTATAATGATATAAAAAACAGACGCTATCTTCTTAAATTGATTATGTCTATTGGCAGCACATACAGAGAAGTTGTGATTACACACCCTCTACTAGATAATCTGGCACGCGTACAAAAATACGGGAGAGAATGAAGATTTTATTTCTTAAATCGAGGAGGATTGATAATATGATAATATAAAATGTAATCAGTTGTTGAAAGTGGCGCTAAACACCATAACCAACCATAATCAGTATAATTTAAAACTGTAGGTCTATTAATTTCCGTTAGATCTACAAGATTCACACAGTTAATTAATTCATATGGTACATTTGTGCATATAACACTCCAGTTAATATTTAAGTTGTATACAAATATGCTAAAGACCTATACATCTATGTGGGGGAGTGTAAGACATTCGATCTGAGCGTAGATTTATGATGATATATTGTAAGATATAACATGGATTCCATCAATTACTCAAGATATTCGAATGTACAAGTTTTACAACTGTCTTACCAACAAGATGCCATAATATTTTCCGAAACACCAAAACTAGCTGTTATTTGTTATGTTATTGATATTCATATTAATCTGCATTTGGCTGTCAGTTGTCATTTGTGTTTTTAAATTCCATTTATTGTTTTGTTTTGTTGAGACATTTGTCTAGTCTTCGTAGTTCGTTGGCTCCTGTGTTAATGTGGTGTAATCATTGTTGAGGTAGATCAGAGGTTTAATCATGGGTCCAGTCAAACCAATAGACTCTAAAATTGTTAATTGTTGTTTCTCCTCTCAGCATTCGATATTAAGCTGTAAGAACATTATTTATACATGTGGTCTGCTGTTTCAGCAAGACAGTACTATGGAAACTAAGCAGGTTGGTCTAGTACAAGACCTATACCATTATCATCTCATCGAAAAGTGAATTGTTACCGCTGATTTAGCTAAAGTATTGCTCACTTTTCATTAAGCATCAACCACCCACTCAAGGCACAGTCTTCACCCATTACTATTCCATTGTTTTGCTAACTTTTCATTAAGCATCAACCACCCACTCAAGGCACAGACTTCAACCATTACTATTCCATTGTTTTGCTCACTTTTCATTAAGCATCAACCACCCACTCAAGGCACAGACTTCAACCATTACTATTCCATTGTTTTGCTAACTTTTCATTAAGCATTAACCACCCACTCAAGGCACAGACTTCACTTATTACTATTCCATTGTTTTGCTAACTTTTCATTAAGCATTAACCACCCACTCAAGGCACAGTCTTCACTTATTACCATTCCATTGTTTTGTGCAGGTACATATTATTTGTTTTACAGATTTTTGTTCTTTCATGTCTGTGATTTATCTCATCGGCTGTTCAGATCTTTGTCTTGGTTTTCACCTGTCTTAGTGTTTTTCAAACTTTTATTCAGTTTCTTTTAATCCTTTGTCTTGTTTTTATCTAAACTATTGTTCTATTTGCCTTGTCTGTTCTATTCATGTAAGGCTTTATTGATCAATGATCCATTATTGTTATGAAAGTTAAATTTGTTTTATATGTATATTTATATTTTGATATTATGACTGTGTGCATTTGAATGAAACTATCAAGTACCACGATCTTTGGCATAAATATCAAATTACTGGCGGCTTGCTCCTGTGAGATAAATACTTATGATCAAGCAATCGAGTACACCTTAATTTGATCTTCCATTACCACTGATTATTTGAAATTAAACAAACTTACGGTTCCAGAAGATTCCCATGAGTACAATATTTGTATTTGTCAACATTGTCAAGTTGTTTTTGTGTTGTGGTAATCCTCTTTCATTTCATGTTGGAACAAGAAAGCTAAATTGACAGTACCACCAAAGAATCGCTGATGACACAGTACCACGAAAAATGCTAATTCCTGAATACTGGTCAAACATTAGGTTATGTAGGATTCTAGTTGGATGTACAAAAAGATATCACAACAACTCAGAGCATACACATTTATTGCAGGTAATAACAAGAACAATTTAACATCCGTAACACAGATCCCGGATAGATCACACAAACAATATTATATATTTACATGTTAGTGGAGTCCTCTGTCCCAAGTCACTTTGAGAAAATAAATTATCCAATAAATTAAAGTTCAATAAATAAAGCAATCACTAACTATTATTCCTTATTTGTCAATAAATAAAGTTTAATAAATAATTATAATTCGGTATTTGTAACGTCCGTTATCTCATATCCTCATTATATTTCACTATACATGTAATTATCTAACAGTCTTCATCACTTTCCTAGGCTGTGTCACAGAATATTAGGGTAAAGCAGCAGTTATCTCCCGTACTACAGTCTGAAAAACAGGAATCAAAGAATAAGAAACGTTATATATCATAGTTCGTTGTGTTAGTGAACTTTAATTGTATAAAATAGTACCAAACAGTATCATTGCTGTCTTTCATACGGGATGAAACTGAATCGAATATTTATACACACTTTGATTATTTGACATAATATAAATTCAGCGATGTTCCTAAATATTTTCATTGTTTATTGTAAAAATCTTGTCATTAAACCATTGAGTTTGTGAAATTTCGTTTCATATGACGATTTGGCATATCTAATTTAAAAAAATTAATCCCGCTCTGAATGTAAAATGTCTGTTTCACCATTGTGTATCAACCCTCATAAATCTAACAAGACATTCATTCAGTTGTATAATAAGATCAATTGTTATTTAGAAAGAAGCTTCGTTCTGTTTCTCAACACAACAGTAGGGTTAGGGCTATAGTGTTTAACGTCACTTTCAATATATTTATGTTTTATTATTTGTGGAGGAAACCAGAGTACCAGAGAAAACCACCAACCTGTTGCAAGTCACTGACATACATAGGAAATATAATTTATTTTGATTTAAACATATTTTATTGATGAATATTACATTTTTTTCCACAATACAATATAACATAGGATTAAGAAACAAGCGTAACGCTTATATTAATCCGTTTCCTAAAATTTATTTTACTTACCGTTTAAAGTTGTATTTCTCCTTTAAATCAGCAGTATTTACTTCTGTAAGAGAAAGAAATAACAAAATAAATACAAATATTTGTGTATTCCTTATCTTTAAGATAGAAAAAAACAATTGGGGATTAAAATGAAGAATATTCCCATTAAATCAACTTTATAAGGATAATACTGAATGAATATAATTAATAATACAAATAAAAATAAAAAATAGAAATAATATCTACATTTAATTCCATTTCACATAAATTTGTATACTATAATATGTGTATACTCACCGATGGGCTCGTTCTGCTTACAGAAACACTTTTGATAGTTCTGGATGTTGAGACTGAACTGCGGTTCTTAGTACGTAATTTTGTCAATGAAGCTTCTGAACTCTCAGCACGTTCCTCTGCATCTTCAAGCTCACTCTGAGCTTTGCGGTATTTAGACAGGTTAATAGCAGCAATTTCCTCCTGTAATAAAATGAACCAATTGTTGAATGACAAATCATGACAATAATTCATCTGTAATTTATAAAAAGTGGAACAAAAATTGTTCTATAGTAAAGTAAACAATGGGACGTATAGTTGAATACGAATTGTCCGTATAGTTGAATAAGAATTGGCCATATAGTTGAATAAGAATAGGCCGTATAGTTGAATAAGAATAGGCCGTATAGTTGAATAAGAATAGGCCGTATAGTTGAATAAGAATAGGTTGTATAGATGAATAAAAGTGGGCTGTTTAGTTGGATAAGAAGTAGGGTTGCATAGTTTACATTCTTGAATATCTTGTAATTCAAACATATCTATTTTAGATATTTAATACACAGCAATCATTAGAATAAAATGAAGAATAACATAGAGAGAGAGAAAGAGGTCAAATAAATTTTTGTTCATCAGTTGAAGTCGTGGCGGTCAGTTTTATTGGTGGAGGAAACCGGAATACCCGGAGAAAACCACCGACCTGTCGCAAGTCACTGACAAACTTTATCACATAATGTTGTATTGAGTACACCTCGCCATGAACGGGATTCGAACTCACAACTTTAGATTAGTTTAAATGTACTTACAGCTTCTTCTACTTGACGTTTGTATGTCTTGATCTTGCCCTGGAGTTTGTCAATCATGTCTTGAAGTCTCTCTTGAACCTTGTGGTCTTCCTCACATTGGAAGGCCAATTCCTTCATCCTACGATCAGCCTTGCGTGTGTTTTTCTGTGTTTCAGCATGACGGCGTTGTTCGTTGTCCAATTCACTTTCAAGTTCACGGACCTATATAATTAGATAATTTTTGTTCAAAATTATACATGAAATTTTATGAATAGAAATTATAAAAAGAAAGCGTAAACAGCGATGGTCAACAATTCCAACAATATCAACAAAACAAGTAACCACTTCTCACAAAAGACGAGTCCTGGCTTGTGACAGACACACACATGTGATTATATTATACTTAAGAAAGATATTATTTAATAATTTAATAATTATTTAATGTATTTATACTTGTACAGTATATCATAAATTATATAAAAGTTGTTTGTTTACTGTTCTATAAATATATAATCTAAAATAAAGTTTTTAATTATTGTGCTTTCCAATCTTTCCATTTTGAGCATACCTGATGAGGGCTATTCCAGTAACATACCTGATGAGGGCTATTCCAGTAACATACCTGATGAGGGCTATTCCAGTAACGTACCTGATGAGGGCTATTCCAGTAACATACATGATGAGGGCTATTCCAGTAACATACCTGCCTGATGAGGGCTATTCCAGAAAGGTGTCGTGCACACCAAATTAGATATCTACGTTTGTTTCATTATACAAACAAGTAAGATTGAAAAATAATGTATAATTCATATGAAGTATATTCTAAATTAAAATATCATACCCTTTGTTCAAGTTTGGCAATAGCTTTTTTGCCACCCTTAATTCCACTGGACTCGGCTTCTTCAACACGGATGGTAAGTTCCTTGACGTGGATTTCCAGAGATTTTCTTATCTTTTCGATCTGAGAACTGTGTTCCTGTTCTGATCTGAGTTCATCAGCGATTCTTGATGTATCAAGAAGGGCTTTCTTGGCCCGATCATCGGCAGCCTTTATCTCACCATGTAATTCATCCAAATCAGCCTGTTAATGGTAAAAATACAACAAATTTAACTGACAGTGCTTGTAAACTTGAGAAGTAAATAAATAAAAAAAAAAAAAACACTTAAAAATTACTTATAACATTATGTATTAAGTATGTAATTGTATTGTTTGTTGTTTAGCCAATCTGCTTCAATATATTCGCCACATCATGGCGTGGCATTTAAAAAAAAGTAAATACAATGTACATTTAAATCAATTATGGGTTAAGATACTATTCCTGTAAAACTAGAAAATGGTATGAGCAATATTTCATTTGACATTAAAGTATTTAATAAGTGGGAGTACAATGTAGTTAACTAATTATAACATTTTGTCACTTTTCTATCATTAAAATGCATCATCATCAAACCATACCACAACTAAACGATTTACAACAGCATATACTTACAGACATGGCTTGCATATCTCCTTCTACCTTCCTCTTCTGGGTCTGGGCAGAGCTGAGTTGAGCAGAGATTTCGTTGACACGATCTGTTGCCTCGTGGAGTTCACTCTCAGCCATCTTTCTTGCTCTTTCAGATTGTTCAAGAGCTGTTCTAATCTCCTCTACTTCACTAATTATGACATTGCAACGTCTCTCAGTCAATACGTATGATTCACGAGCCTCATCCCGTAGACGTTGTTCCTCTTCAACCTTTCTCTGAAGTTCTTGAATTTGTGAAATGTATCTCTTGACATTTTTCTCAACCTCGGCCTTTGCTCTGTTTGAAACATCCAAAGCTACTTCAAGTTCGTTGATGTCTTGTTCAAGTTTCTTTCTGATTCTCATGGCTTCACTCTTACCCTTGGCCTCTGATTCCAAGCTGATTTGCATAGATTCAAGTGACCTCTGGTGGTTACGACTGAAAAACAATCGAAATGATATTCTTTAATAAACTAGTGAAACGGTAATGTTTTGATATTTTTAATTAAGAAGTTCCGTTCGACGTTTGTTTTTAATTTCTCCACAACTTTAAGAAAAAGAACAGCATTCTTATTTGTTTTAATTCTAATTTATATATTGACTTTGGGACTCGTTTTGATCCATTTCATGATACATATATAATTTGTTTATATAAAAATATTTCATTTGACCTGACAAAAATATCCTTTTGTATGTTATTGTTATTATACATTCAAACTAATTCAGTTATTCAACTTACCGGGTATTTTCGAATTCTTCTTCTTTTTCGTGAATTCTTCTCTCAATCTCGTTACGGACTGTGGAAATTTCAAGCTGAACACGCATGACCTTTGCCTCTTCCTGTTCCAATGAAGATTCAGCCTCTTCCAAAGCAGCTTGTAGTTCTTCCTTCTCCATCTCCAGACGTCTCTTGGCCTTCTCTACTTCGTGTACGTTTCGTCCACCGTCCGTCAGTTGGTCAGAAAGCTCATGGATTTCCTCTGAAATAAGAAACGTATACAGATTTTATTAAATCTTATTTAAACACTACACAAAGTCAACGTAGTAATTAACCGCATATTATTTGATTAAATACTCCTTAAACACCCCCACAAAGCTAACTTAGGTCATACGTAAATGTATAATCTGTGAGAAAACAGCATTAGTTGGGTTTGTTATGTTTAATCTATAGTTTTCTGTGTAGTGTTTTATTAGCCATTGTCTCTCTGTTCTTTTGTTTTGGCCATTGTATGTTCTGTCCTTCGATGTACGGCGTCTGAATACCCCTGAGGTATGTCTGAATACCCCTGAGGTATGTCTGAATACCCCTGAGGTATGTCTGAATCATATGAGGTATGTCTGAATACCCCTGAGGTATGTCTGAATACCCTGAGGTATGTCTGAATACCCCTGAGGTATGTCTGAATACCCCTGAGGTATGTCTGAATACCCCTGAGGTATGTCTGAATACACATGAGGTATGTCTGAATACCCCTGAGGTATGGTATAACTGTTTGGCCCTTATAATATACTTTTTAAAAAAATATTGGCGGTTTTATTACTCATGTAAATTAGAAAAAAAATTATTGGTTTATAAAGATAGTCAATATGACTTACCAGCAAGATTTTTGTTTTCCCTTCTAAGAGATTCAATAGTTTCATGAGACTCCTCGTATTGAGCTTTGACTCTGAACAATTCAGCAGAATAACTGCGGGCCTCGTTGTGAGCTGAATCAACCTCTGCTTGGAGTTCTTTTACTTTGACAGTCCATTCCTGGATAGTTCTATCGAATTGACGTTGTTTCTTTTCCAAGGTGTTGGCACTGACATTTGACTGTAATACAGAATTAGATATAATAACCCGTAAGTCTACCTCAGGTGTAAAGGTTTCCAGACACCTACTTAAGGGCATGGGTTTCCCCAATAAGTCTGGTGGTCGTGATATAGCTGCAAAAACTGCATAAAGCCATGTCAAACACAAACTTCTCAACCCACCCACAAATAATTAAGAATCGTGGTAAAAAACATTCCATTCGACAATCAGTTTCACTTCGGAAAATTTCTGTATATTTTGACATGTGAACTAGTTAATCGCGTATTGAATTCCAAAATCAGATTTCAAAATAAAAATTTTAATAAAAATTTACACTGTTATTCCCAGTGCCCAATGGTTATACTTTCTAACTTACACGTTCGACCTCCATAATAAGATCATCAAGTTCTCCTTGGAGCCTGTTCTTTGCTTTTTCCAAACCACTGACTTTAGAATTAGCTGTTTCTGCTGATTGTTCTGCTTCAGCCAATCTTGCTGTCAGTTTTCTCCTGTAATGAGGGAGAGAGAGATGTTCACCTTATATAGTGTGTATGTAGTGTGATGCATAATAGATATATATTATTCAAATATTGCAATTGATATACTCCCTAAACACTTCCCGATCCTTTCCTCGTTCATGACTTATCACCGGGTTTGTAACTAGATTTACACGACGGGTGCCACTAGTGGAGCAGGAACTGTCTACCCATCCGGAGCACCTGAGTTCGCACCCGGGTTTTGGTGGGGTTCGTGTTACTCGATCTTTAGTTTTTTGTGTATGTTTTGTAGATCGTTGTTTGTCCTTTTGTCCATTTTCATTTGACAATTGTGTTGTCAATTCTTCTTCGATTGATGGATTCTGATTAACCCTTAACCCTTTGGTATCTTCAATCTCTTCCTGGATTCAGTAAGCAATATTATTCAACACAGACTATAGGAATAATTGGAGAATTAAGTAAAATCTTACTTGGCCTCTTCCAATTCCTCGGTTCTGTTGGCACCTTCTGATTCGTATTTTGATTTCCATTGTTGTAATTCATTCTTAGCTCTGGACAGTTGACGTTGAAGATCGCTCTTTGATTCTTGCTCTTCCTCAAATGATTCACGAATGGAGTCCATATCTGCGTTTAGGTTTCTAATCTCAGATTGGAATTTCTGTCTCATCTGTGGAAAAAAGACTCATATTTAAGAAAAATTGAGAAACATTTATCTTTTTATTGAGGTAATGAAATTGCCCATTACATATTAAGACTTTTTTTTTACATTTTGCGAAGTAAATATATCGCATATATCGCAAAACCGGTAATTTCTGCGGTATTCTGCGGTCAACTTCGGACCGCAGAAATTAATATAGGAAAATATTATGTTAAATAAATGTCTAATGTCAAGATATATGTACATGTCCTGAGGTGTAGATATCTCATAATCGTATATTCACTGAAAAGTATATATGTAGCATACTTACTCTTGTTTCGTCTTCAAGGGTACGTTTAGCTTCTTCCAGTTGGCTATTAAGGGAACTCTTGTCTTTGGTTAATGTACCAAGATTGTGTTCAGCGTCTTCCAACTGGCGATTGAGCTCAGCAACCTCGCTCTGGAGTCTAGTCTTTTGACTGTTGACTTCAACTATTGTTCTCTGGCTTTCTTCTACTCTGCTGTTCATTTCAGAAATCTGAGATTCCATCTGCTTAGCCATCTTCTCTGATACACCCTAAATATCAATCATCACATACAAGTTAAATTCGTCAAATAGATGAAAGTAGAAAGTAGATTTCCAAGTTCAGCATATCAATGTATGGGTTATTTAATTTTTATTTTGAACAATGATTTCTAATCTATTGTTAAATTTAATAATAAAAAAAATAAAAAAATTGAATTAAATTAAAGTTGATGAAAAACAAGGACAAATCACCTTATTTTTCATGGTGTGGGATACTTGGCTCTGGATGTCATCAAGCTCTCGTTTCAGGTCCTTCTTTTCTTTTTCAAGTCTAAAAATAGAATAGATAAAGATAAATTGCAGCACAAACAATTGTAATTGTAACACAAGCAATTGTATTTGTAACACAAGCAATTGTAATTGTTGTATCAAGGATTCCATTCGAACAAACACACTTTTTATATTGTGTAATACAATATAGTCTTTGAAACTAACATATTCCCAAACTTTTGCATCGCCATTTCGAATGAGACTTGTTTTTATTTGAAACCCTATGTGATTCTTCACATCGTAATGCGAATATTGCTTGAGTTGCAACGTAGACAAAGGGGCCGTAGTGATCATGATCGTATGGTAGTTGTCGTGATCGTATGGTAGTTGCAATCAGTGTCTATCACCAATGCTGTTGTGAGTTCGAATCTCAATCAGGGCGAGGTGTAAAACACTATGTGATAAAGTTTGTCAGTCACTTGCGATAGGTCGGTGGTTTTCTCTTTGTACTCCAGTTTCCTCCACCAATAAAACTGACCGCCACGATATAACTGAAATACTAATTAATGTCTATATAATATGTTTCTTACCTAGCTCTTGCTTTGTTCAGTTGGTCGATTTGATCAGCCATCTCGTTTGCGGCATCTTGCTGTTTCTTGCGAAGTATAGCGATCTGAGACTCATTGTGGAGTGTTGTTTCTTCCATTTCACGGCGAATTCTGATCAATTCTTGCTCACGTTTCTTGTTGAGGTCAACTTGGGCTTGTGTGGCACCTCCTTGCTCTTCCAACTGAGAACTGAGCTCATCCAACTCTCTTGACAACTCGGAGCGTTGTTTTTCAACCTTTAAATATATTTAAAAAAACGGGTTACAAATAACTGCTGATTTCAATGAAATTCAAAGAATGCATATCGCCCACTTAAAACTCTCATTCTATGTGCTATTTAGTTCATATTCAAGTTCAAATAACCACAATGATATTTGATGTAAAGGAACACTGTCCTATTATATTAACCTCCATTTTTCCCATTCAAACAGAAATCTTAAAGACTCATATGAGTAGTATATCCATTTTTACCTTTGCTCTTGCGGCCCTCTCAGCGTCCAACTCCTCTTCGAGCTCCTCAATAATTGCCTGGAGTTCTTTGATCTTCCTATTCTGTTGGGCATTAACTCCTTCTCCATCTTCCAAACGAGAGTTCAAGCTATTGAGTTCGATATCTCTCCTGCAATTGGAATTAACAATTGTTAATAACCGTGTACATTTATATACTTTTTTTACATTTTAATTTCTATGAATGGGAAAGAGAAAGTATTTATCTTCTTTTATACACAACCAAGTATTTCATGAAATATACATTGGTACAAAAACATACTCATTTTTGGCCGTGTACTTGCAATGACTTGAACAGAACCGTAACTCATTTTAGTTAGCATATTACATATTGTTTTCATTTTGATCTCAGGTAAGGCAAAGTAACTTACTTTCTGTTGGCCTCTTCTAAGTCCCTCTTGACACGTTCCAGATCCTCCACGACCTCTTGTGTTGCCTTCAGATCTTGTTCAAGTTTACGCTTGGACTTCTCAACATCACCACGGATTTTCTTTTCTCTCTCTAAGTTATCTTCAAACTCGTCGAGTGTTTGTTCAAGTTTGCTCTTCAGTTTACTGAGGTGGTTGACCTTGTCCTCTTCCTTCTGAAGGTCTTCCATTGTCTTTTTCTGGGCCTCTTCCATGTGTTTTTTCTCTTTGTTTAACTTAGCAATATGTTCGTCTTGTTGTGCCATTTCGCCTTGGAGTGTTTTAAGTTGGTTGTCCTTGGTGTTCTTTTCCTGTTCAGTCTGAAGTGAAAATTCAGATAGTTCCATAATAGATGCCATATAATATGTTCTAGTATTGTTACCTCTATAGTGTAATTAAATAAACTTATAGATTATCAAGCATCATAAGAGTATGCTGCATTTCCATTTATAAAATCAAAATTAATTGTCTGTTAAAATAAATGTTTTTGAATGATTCACTAAAAATATTTTGAAGATACCATAGATGTAAGTTTGAAGATACCAAATGGGTTTATAAAAAGCAGTAAATCAAGAATTAAAGGAATCAATGATGTTAGGACATTACATGTATACAGAATAACAATTAACTGTAGATTGTACGCACATTTATGTTAACTAATTAATTTGTTTGCAAACTTTTTTGTACCAGATATTTAAACAAGAAAATGAGTACATTGGTGTGTTTACTTATTGGAGTAAAATTCTACCTTAGCTAAGGTTGTTTCAAGGTCTTCAATATCTTTTTTCAGCTCGTTATTTTCGCCTTCCATTTTCTTTTTAAGACCTTCGAGTTCAGAAGCAGCATCTTCCTCGTCAAGCAGGCGCTCTTCCATCTCCTTCATTTGTGATTCAAAGTCTGCCTTCTGTGTAACAAGCTGTTCTACTCTCTCCTCAAGCTCGATAACACTGTCCTGTTCTGTTTGAAGTTGTATGTACAGATTGTTCTTCTGTTCCATCAGATCAACGTTTTGAGCCTCCAATTCCTTCTTAATACGTTCAGTCTTGGCCAAATCTTCCTCCATCTTTTTCAATTGTTCGAGTTTCTTGTTCATTTCATCCTCCTCGCGGGCAAGGTTCAACAAAGGCTTAACCTTGGCGTACAGTTTCCACCATTGCCAGTTGCGGAGCAACAGCCATTTTCTGATGTTACGTTGAATCACGGAAAGACCAGTTCTGCAAAATAAATCGAAACCTCGTATTGATATCAAACTTTCTGATAGTACATATATGCTCATATGTGCGCTTAATGCATGGAATATACATACGATGTAATAGAAACGAATGCCAAATGTATGCCTTGCAGCTCATGTGACAACTATGAATTTAGCCTATCAATATATAAATATGATACCATATATTTTTCTATAAAGCTTGCCGACACGAAATAACTGAAATGTTGTTGAAATTGGCATTAAACAACATAGCCCGCCTGCTTTTGTTTGTATTGATTGATTGGTTAGTGTTTAACACCAACTATAACAATATTTCAGCCATATCGTGGCGTGAACAAATTTTGATATAACTTGTACGCTTTTGTTTGTAAACTTGTACTCGTGACGAATATAGCTAGAATACTTATCACTTTATATTCAACAAACAATCCATCAATCATTATTGGATACTAACCTCTGGTCCTGGAGTTTCTTATATGCCTTTCTAATGAGGTAACCTCTGATGTGAGCCTGGAACATGGAGATGATAGAGCCAAGACGTTCATCACGCATGTTTTCCAAGTTACCGAGAACTCCAGCTTTGAAGAAGACTTTGGTGTTTCCAAGTTTGTATTCTGCAGGATCGAGCTGTAGAGCCAACAAGACCTTTTCTGTAACAACTTTACCATCAACGAAGCCTTGTGGGACAGCATTTGGAGCCAGGATGCAGTATCTTTGTTTGAACTCGGCGTAAATGATTCTGCTTGGGTATCCTTTACGGCAAATACGGATTCCTTCAAGTACACCGTTACATTGGAGCTGGTTAAGTACCAATTCAGCATCAATGAGACCTGAAAATATATTAAAAATTATGGTGAGATATTTAAAAGACTATAAGAAATTGCTAAATTGACAAGAAGAGTTTGAAGATACCAAAAGTAGTCCATACAAGTGATAAACGAAATGTCGGAAACTGAATAAAAGACGACCCGAAAATTGATTTGAAAATTATATTATCAATGCTCTTTGACTTTAACTACTTTCTATATATAAAAATCTTTGTCAATTGTAAAATGATCAAGTGTTTGTTTACTTAGTACTTAAGCATAAAATGATTACCTGGTTGTTTCAATTCGTTGGGAATCAAACATCTGACGAAATGAGGATGAGTGGCGTACAAGCTCTTCATCAATTTGTTCAATGATTCCTGAAAAACATTAAAAAAATATATAGTGCGACATTTTCATACTTTGGCACGGAAAAGATTATTTTAAGATTTTATTAGCAGAAAAAGGCAAAATCGATAAACCTAGCAGACAAATGCATGACTGCTAACTTTCCTGGCTTGGAATAGACACATCGATGAACAGTGGACCGGGTTAAACTAATTTTATACGTCCAAATAAACGAACATATTGCTTGTACTGATAGAGAGAAACATTGCAAACGATTTTATTTTCAATCGACGACATCAGATATAATTACTATGAATGTTAAATTAATTTTCATTGAATCCAATATGAAGATGTGATTAACAAGACATTTATTTGGTCATGTCTTGTTTTACTTACCCTGTGGACAGCAGAGATTGTCTGGAAAGCAGATGACTTCTTCTTCTTCTTTGGTCCACCAGCAGCTGCGACAGGCTCTTCGGGTGGACTGAAGAGAGTTTGTACCAAGTGCTCTTTAGATCCTTGCAACAATTCTACAACAGTCTCGTTGATGGGATCCTTGTTTTTGTCTAACCAACCACCAATATTATATGGTACCTAATTTGAGAAGACAAAAATAATATTAGAAAAGGAATGATGAAATCAATGGCGTCTGGAAGGTTCGATGGAATAAACAGAAGTCCTGTCAAAGGTTTCACATCATAATAAAGTGAAATTTTACAATATATTCTATAAGTATACAATGACTTCTGGAAAGTTTGATGGGACAAACGGAAGTCTTGTCAAAGGTTTCACATCATAGTAAAGTAAAATTTTACAATATATTCTATAAGTATTATGACACACAACTATGTCTGAATTTACGTGTTATTTACAAGGGAGTTTTAATATTCATTTACTTACACTTCCTGCGTAATGGTGAAGCTCAAAATCACCATTCTTTCCTTTGGCTGCTTTTCCTGGTTTGGTGAAGTTTGGTGATTTTCCCATGTGGGCACCAAACAACATTTCCTTGAAGGACTTGTCATCAGCTTTGGGGAACATGCACTGTTCCTCAAGGATGGATAGAATACCCATAGGCTTCTCAATCAGTTCAATACAGGCTTGCAAGTCCATACCGAAATTGATAAACTCCCATTGGATACCCTCCTTTTTGTATTCTTCTTGTTCCAGCACAAACATGTGGTGGTTGAAGAATTGTTGCAGTCTTTCATTGGTGTAATTGATACACAATTGTTCGAATGTATTGAACTGTAAGAAGAGAGAAGTGACATTCATAATATTAATTAAATATAAGTAAATTAATGTTGATTTAATTATGTACTTTTTGACAGCCGGACATTTGAATGAATATTGACAGTTTTGTTGTTTGTTTCGACATATTTTGTTTTTGCTCAGATATGCAAATTGGATATTGGAAAGGACACAAGTTAGATAAGTTTATATCATGTCCTCTCGTAGATATAATATTTTAAAAAAAAAAAGACAAAAAAAAGACAAAAATATAAGAGAAATGAAAAAGAAGCTAAATGATTCTGTCTGATCACATCCTTGGTTCCATATGAATCATATTATGTACTATGGACGCTTTACACAATTATAAATATTTCAGACTCTTTGATAAATTAAATTGCATGTTTAAAAATATTTTCGTTCTGGTTGTTAGAAAGTAACATGTTTTCGGTGGTATTTTTTACAATGTTGCCTTAATTAGTTTCAAACTTTTCTCATTGTAATTATGTATCCTGTATATAGTTTGCCAATACATGTATATTGAAAAGTAGATAGATATATTTATGAATAAAAAATAATACTTACATCGAAAATCTCAAAGCCAGCAATATCGAGTACACCGATGTAGCAATTTCTCTTGGCTTTGGTGTCAAGACTGTGATTGACTCTCTTTACCAACCAGTTGAACAAACGGTCATACAGAGACTTGGCCATGGCGTTAATGGAATTCATAACCTGTAGTGTACATTAGCCTTGTTAAGTAAACCAAACGATATAAAACAAGTGTTTTGTGATAAAAAGGTATATTGTAACTGCGTACCTGGAAAAATGTGCATTATTTCGATAACTCCCCCACCCCACCCTCTCCCGTCCGACGCCTGGTCAGGCTTTGGTTTGTAAAGTAAGTATACTTCGTCTAATTTCTTATTAAATCAGCACTGAATAAGTAAATATGGTTTTTGATTGTTGTGTATTTCAGATTTATTTTGTTTTCTCTAAATTTAACTTACACAAATTTTCAGGAATAAAAAAGATTTTCCCAAATTGCCAAAAAATGCTGCAATTCTTGACATATGGAATAAGTGAAATGTTAATGCTATATACCTGAGCTTTGTTACGGCCTTGAGTGACAACTTCGGTTCCGACTTTGATCTTTGGTTTAACCAAGCACTTGATGAAGTCGTTGGAGTTGACACCCAACAAGAAAGAGACTTTTTCTGCCTCGGCAGTTCCCTCGGGTTCAGCCTGTTCACCTCTCTCCTTGAACTTCATTTCACCCATGTGAAGGATAGAAGCGGTGCACTTGTAACAACTCTTCTTTTCATCTTGAGAGAAACCCAGAATATCAAAAGCTTCCTGAAATTGTATAATATAAAAATGGCATAAAATGTAGAACAAAAATACCACACTGTCGGAACAGTTTCAAAATACCACACTGTCGGAACAGTTTCAAAATACCACACTGTCGGAACAGTTTCAAAATACCACACTGTCAGAACAGTTCCAAAATACCACACTGTAGGAAGTTTCAAAATATCACACTGTCGGAACAGTTTCAAAATACCACACTGTCGGAACAGTTTCAAAATACCACACTGTCGGAAGTTTCAAAATACCACACTGTCGGAACAGTTTCAAAATATCACACTGTCGGAACAGTTTCAAAATACCACACTGTCGGAACAGTTTCAAAATACCACACTGTCGGAAGTTTCAAAATACCACACTGTCGGAACAGTTTCAAAATACCACACTGTCGGAACAGTTTCAAAATCAAATACAACAATCGTAATAACACACACATACATTTATCGTTTACTTTCCTGACTTGGTACAGGCACTTTAAAAAAAAAGTGGCCAAATTTGTTTATGTAAACGTTTTCTGTTATTTGCATCTATCTTATTATATGGCAACATTTATTTCTCTCTGTTTTGCAATTTTACAGTTGTACAAAATGAAAATCTCAAAAACAATTTCATTTTATCCGCCATTTATATGATCTATAGTTTCATTGAATATTCGTCCTTCTCAACAACAAAAGGGGCAGGAAACATGAAATAAAAACAGTAGATAAATACAATAATTGACTTCGATCCGTCGTTCATAAGAATATTCTCCCGGATCGGATATTACTAATCGGTTGAAAGACTATATAGCATGTTAATCAGACCTTATTCAAGTCACGGTGTTTTAAAACTCATTTCTATTTCGTTCATAATATTAAGATGGGCCGCATACATGAAATACTACTTGTTAAATATGGCGGTCAACACCAATCAATCAATCAATCAATCAATTAATCAATTAATCAATCAATCAATCAATCAATCAATCAATCAATCAATCAATCAATCAATCAATCAATCAATCAATCAATCAATCAAGTATTTTAACTTACGTCCATAAGCTGCATTTCTTCGCTATCGTTGATAGAGTCTACAGTAAGAGCTCCCTGATTGATGAAGGTGTACAGAGCAGCATCGGGTGTGATCAACATCATTTCTGTTTACAAAATAAATAATAAAAGATTTACTGTGGTTCTTTCCATTCCAATTTTAATCAACTAAAACGAGGTAAGAAAAGATTAAGTTATGAATAAAAAAAAAACAAAAAAACACAACATATCATACTATCAGGACAGCTACAAAATTATAGAAAAATGGTCAATAAAGGCAACACCGATAAACACATTATATATTATATACATAATATAGAAAGAGGTCAAATCGAAAAACCCTAACACATAAAGCATACAAACAAATGACCTTCCACTCTCCTAATTTGGTACAAGCATTTCAGCAAAATGCGGCGGGGTTAAAAATAAATTTGATGGGCCAAAAATATAAATAAAAACTGAAGACAAATTAAAATAAAGTTTCTCAAGTAAATATAAAACAAATTTTAAAGAAAATTATTACTTATATGCTTACCGTGGTATTCTGGTATAGCATTTGTCAACAATTCATAGAAGACGTGATAGTTTCTCTCAGCGGAACCACAATAGGTGACACGAGACTTCTCAAGCAAGTCTGAAATTTGAAAAAAGATGAGTAAGAATCCACAGTTTGTTTTGCAGGAAAGTCCTATTTGTGTTTTACTTTAGATTTTGTACGACTTACTCCCCTTGTCGAACGTTTTATTACCTTCAAACAAAATTTCCCATATTATGAATGATAATCAGTGCATTCTCTAATTCTATTATAACTTCAGCATTGGATGCTGTTTAGTGCAAATACTACTTAATTGTTTAACATATACATTTTAGTTTCCATTATGTTTTAGTTTGTGTTCATGGTAAACCAAGGATGTGTAGAGTAGTTCTACTATACAAATCCTTGGGTAAGCCAAGCGTACTAAAAATTTAAGAAATATACTTACATGTTTCAATGTCGGCACCAGCAATTTTACCATCTGGACCGAAGTGAATACGGATAAACTTTCCCTGAAATAGATAATGAAGACAACAATGAAATGAATGCACCAGATGCGCATCAATTTACTTACGTTTTTCGGTGGTGCTCGATCCACTAAATTTGAAAGCCAAATATTGAAGAACACAGAAAAACAACCAATATGACCAAATCTACAGTCAAGCCCATTCGGCTCATTTCGACCGATTACGTTCCTCCAGTGGAATCATACGAGGCTGACCGATTGCAGTCAAACGAAGATAAATCTTTTCAACTTTAATGTACATGTATGTGAAGTACTGAAAATCACATTACTCGTGAACAAAAAGGCCAATTAACAGTAATAAAATTGTATTTTCATTATATCGAATCGATAAGTTCATAAAATTATAGAAAGGTTGGATTCTTTTAAAATATATAATTCATGGTCCTCGTGTATACTGATATTAATTCCAAGTAACTGAAACAGTACTTACAGTTGCCGTCCATTCAAATTCTAGTTAGGCTACAGAAAGGAAAGGTCTCATTTTTGGATCTGGGAAACAGGTGCTAAGAAAAAGATAAGGAAGGTAACAGCATTCTGAAAAATGGTTGAAGATATGGAAGGTAACAACATTCTGAAATATGGTTGAAGATATGGTAATGGGAAGGTAGGAAATATGCAATTCAACGGGAAAAAAGGAAAAACAAAAAGAAGATATAGGCATGTTCACTCGAAAGATCACTCAGTTTATTTATGTATAGAAAAAGGAACAAATTCAAGGTTTTGAAAATCGGTATTGAAGAGCATACATTAAATAATGACAAAGTTAGGATTTTAAAGAGAGTTTGTTAGATTTTACAAAAATGAATTAAATAAAAACGTAAGAATTCATGTGGAGATGTAATGGTGTAGAATTAATAAGGATTAGTTGAGAAAAAATAGAACAAGTGTTGAACAACTAATATGATTGCTACTTACGAATCTAGAGGAGTTGTTATTACGGGTTGTCTTAGCGTTACCATAGGCTTCAAGTACTGGATTGGCCTGGACAATCTGATCTTCTAGGGAACCCTATATAAAGAGATGCCGTTGATGTTAATCAAATAAAATACAAATACAAGTTTTGAGAGTATTTTGGAATGTGACCAATACAAATATATAGATAAACCAATACATTAGATTCGATGATGGATGCAACCAACAGTGAATTTTGTTTTTACTTAAAGAAATGGAAGGAAGACATTTTTTACCCAAAACAATATTGATATCTACCAAAAACAGAAAGCCACTTCTTATCTTACCTTTTTAGAATCGGATTTTGCTTCATCTTCTTTGCTATCCTTCTTTCCAAGAGAGGCAGCCACCTTGGCGAAGTACATGATTACTTTCTTCGTGTTTTCTGTCTTTCCAGCACCAGATTCTCCTCTGTTTATGAGAAAATTTTAATAATTTGTATTATATATTTTTCTTATACCAAATAATCAATACGAGTAATCGTAAATACCTATAGTTAAAAATTCGATATGTCTTTGACATATTTTAACACATTTCTAATTTGATTTGGCCCACACAACTAGTTTAACCCCGCCCCTTTTCATGAAATGACCGTGTCAAAACCGGGAATGTGAGCGGTATTGTATATGTGTTAGGGGTGTAAATTTCGCCTCTTTTTCTACGATTTTGCGATTGAATTTTGGAAATGTTCCGACAGTGTGGTATTTTTTATTTTCCCCATTTTATTCCATGTTAAGAAGATATTCTGGTTGGGCTCTCAATGTCTTTATCTTTTAATGACACGCTTAAATATTTGATTTTTCTAAATATATCAAAATGAGAACGATAAATTCTTCAGAAAGAAAAAAAAATGATAATGATAATTAAATTGAAGTTTACCTATTTTATTTAACACAACAGCAACAAAAGTCATATAAGAATTGACCAGCTACAAGACTTACATTCCTTGATCGTGAGTAATTGCAACGAGTAAACTTACGTGATCAAACAGGACTGGTTCTCACGATCTTGCAACATGTATTGGTAAGCATTGTCAGCTACAGAGAAAAGATGAGGAGGCATTTCTGCCTTCCTCTTTCCCTTGTACTTGGCAATAACACTGTCAGTGTAGATAGGGAGACGTCTGTAGGGATTGACAGCAACACAGAAAAGTCCAGAGTAAGTCTGAAAATGAAGAAAATGGAGATATATTTGTATGTTAAGGCTATCACTACCTGCAGACAAATTAATTTGAAATTAAACTGCAAATGAGACATGATTGAAATCATCACTTGTCATCGAAATTTAAGTAAATTTAATGATAATGTTTTATAAGACTGCAAATAAAGGGGGAATGGGGGGGGGGGGGGNGTGTGTGAATCTCGACTTTGTTAATTTATAATGTATAAGTGAACTGTAATTACCTATAGGCTTACAATTAAGAGAAAATATACTTTGAATTACTAAACATTGTGTTTTCTTTTATAGATTTTAGGCTTAATTTTGTGAAAACAAAAGCTACAAAAAGAGTAAAAGTTAGCCGATGTTTAGAATTTGCATAAATATGTACTTCTTGTCAGTGTAGTAAGTTAATAAGAACGTTGCTTCCATACTCACCTTTTCAAGCTTGAATCAGGAATCAAATGGTTTTACACAGTTTTGAAGTAGATAATTCCCGCATTTTATATAACCCCGGGGTATAAAATGGAACCGAGAGCTTCTTCGGCTTGAAGGGGCGTCCGTCGGTTGTGCGGGATGTATATATTCACAACCAACCCGTCCTTCGGATGAGACGTAAATAAAACCGAGGTCCAGTGTTGAGAGATTGTCACCCTCTTCGCACGTTAAAGAACCCAGTGTAACAGCTCATTATGAGTATTATGCTCATGATGAGTGGTCCATAGGAGACATGTTGCTCTGGTTAAATTATATGTCCCTACCAATCACCTTTCCTTGTTTCGAGTACCGTGGTGTTTAAATTTTTAAATGTTCTCGTCCTGAATATAGCTGAAAAATTGCTCGCTGGACGTTAAACACCAATCAATCAATCAATCAATCATATAAAAAAAATTCTTTATAGGCCTAGCGTTTTATGTATTTTACTGTAGCAGAAGTTGAGCCGGTTGATGTATCTCGTCCTCAGATTGTTGAGTACAGAGGTAGCACTTTATTGGTTTATATACTTACATAAATGAGCTGGTTGGTGTATCTAGCCCTCAGATTGTGGAGTACAGAGGCTTCGTTGAGGTATGTCATGTTAGCCATGTCCTCTATCATCTCATACTTTGGAGGATTCATTTGTTGAATATCATCCTTCTTTACTGTTCTATTCTGTTAAGAATAAACAAAAGTTAACTTAACTGGAAGCCCTCGTGACGTCACTTAGATCTACATTTTGTCTTAAAATATATATCTGTCACTTACTACGCCACGATAGAGCTGCAATACTGCTAAAGTTGACGTTAATCGTCAATCAATCAATCAATCAATCAATCAATCAATCAATCAATCAATCAATCTTTCGGTTACTTACTAATTTTCGCTTAAATAGTATATAATTAAGAAAAGTGAATTGACTCTGCGTGTTTGTCTATTACAAGACATGCATAATCATTTTATCAAAAGGCAATTTGTTCTCGCCATGATACAGCTGAAGAATTTCACACTTCGGTTTAAGCAGCACTCATTCGACCAATCACATCTTTAAACACATGCTGTTAAATTTTCCGTTAAAAAAAATGTTGGGTTTAACACGTCGAATTAATTTATGAGATATTTCGAATCATAACTTATAAGAATTTATTTTGTTGTGTTTTCTTGTTGTTCTTGTTTTTTTTTTGTTTTTTTTTTGGTTTTTTTTTTACAAAAATTACATTATGCTTGTTATAAGCATTAAAGTTATTTTAGGGTAAAAAAGCATATACAAAAATGTTACGAACCCGGAGTCGTCAGGACAAGTTCGTTTTAACCTAAGACATTCTTTATGTCTTGAAATTTAAACGTATTGGAAAACAAGCATTTTATATTATCAAGCATTTTATCATGCATTTATTTACATATCAATTGCCAAAATATTATATATGATCTATATTGCATTGATTTGAAATAAAAAGCTCAATGGATGTACGTGTTCTTCGTCTGTGCAAAGACGAGAATAGTAAAATTTTACCCAGTTCCGCATTAAGCTAGTATATAGCATGTAGCGTATGCTATTAAGGGGCCCTAAATTAAGTAAAGTACATATCAATATTAAATTATAAATTATTTATTTTCATAGTAAGGCAGTTCAATAAATTTGTTCACGCCGCGATATAGCTGAAATATTGCTAAAGTTATCGTTAAACACCAATCAATCAATCAATCAATCAATCTTTTTTCTTATCATTTGCTATACAGAAAGATAATACCGCAAATATGTCTGACACTTCAGTAATAGCATTACTTGCATGTACCTATAAATTTAAAATGTTAAAAGTATTTCGTGTGGCGACCCCTCGAAAATGCGGGGCCCGTAATTTATGCTATTGTTGCTACTAAGTTAATCAAGCACTGGATATATATAATAAATTAATACATACAATAATAGGGAATGTATTTAAAAGAAAATAGATATATTATCCATTTTAATAAATGTGAATAAGTGGGTGTAGGGGTAATTAAGTAAAATATAACTCTACCTCGTTAGTATCTAAACATTTGACAGTAATATCGTCTCCTTTTGAAGATTGAATTTCAGCCTTAAGAAATCCCTCTTTGTGATCTGGAATCCAGCACATTTTCTTGCCATCGAATTCCCTGGTCTGTTCCTTCAATAGCTTGACACGATCCACGGCCAGGTATTGAAAATCGGGGTCGTTTGCTAACTGGGACTGCATCTTGATTTAGTTGTAATGTACCAGTTAAATCGAAAATTGTAAGGAGACCTGTTGTTGTGTATGCTCTGGACCACCTCGTGTCGTTCTACAGAAAGCTCTAGATTTCTGTAAGAAAATTAAATTACTGAAAACATTTGTTTGGTTGCAATGTAAAAACACAACTTCTTAGTATACAATCATCATATAGACTCTCGGTAAGTTCTGTAAGAAAATGAAATATAACTAAACACCTTTCGTATGTGAAAAAAAACAACTCTTAGTAAACAATTATCATATAGACTCTCTGTAAGTACAGCTACTTATAGCCAAGATAAAAACCCGGTATACTGCTAGAGAACGAAACATTAACTAGAAATAATAACGAGTATTAATGAGTCCTTAGATCCATTCAACAATTATTATTTTTTTTTTTTTATTAATAACGAACTTTTCCCCCAAAGAATTGTCTATTTATTTTATATTATTTTTCAAATAAACAATTACTTAATAAATTGAAAATAAAAGCAAACATCCGCTAATTAACACTAAAACAATCGGTGTATAGTGTCTTAGTATTTTTTATTATTATTAAACACACACATATTACTTACTATCTAAAGCTTCTCTGATCCAGGATACTGGGCTGTAGAGTTTTTATACACTACTCCTAGTCTCCCATTGATTTCCTGACATTTGATTGGATGATCAATGTCATTGAACAGTTATTGGAAGGCCATGTGTATACTGTATAAGGATATATCACATACTAAGGACCACGTGTTTGTCATCCTGGAGGTTATGATCAGTTTGCTTATCCTGCTAATTAATGGGTAGCCAAATTATACAACGGAGTGTTTATTAACTCCAGCTATCGATGTTCTCATCTGTCTCTCAATCACCGATGATCACCCCCATTCATCCTAGCTAAAGGATATACAACACTAATTTCTGCTATTGAGTGCTATTTCTACTTTTTGGATGTATTTTCGATGATTTTGGGGAATTATTATATAGATTTTGAGATTTGGATTTAAAAAAAAGAAATGTTTTAAAAATTATTAGTGATTTGGGATTAATTTCCTTTTTGCATGTTGGAAAATGTTGAAAATTATTCAACAAGATATATATTTTCTACAAGAGAAGGAATGATAATAAAAACCAAGACAGAGATACGTATCAATTATTCATGATGTGGACTACATTTGGATTAAAAGGATTCGTGAGGAAATTTTTTTTTTTATAAATAAAAAAAAGACATTATATCCATAATATTACTCCCTGACAAATTTACCATAAAACCCAATTCCCTGAGTTGCCATGAGATACCTTGAAATACTAATATTCTTCTAAATGACATTTTTAATGAATGAATAATGAATAGCAAAAATAGCTGTTTAATATTAAATCGTTTCTTTTTTTTCATTACAAAATATAAGAAGTTAATTAATATGAAACATTTTCGCTAAAACAGAAACAATACATACGAAAACTACTTCTTTTTGTAAAGAAGTTTATTATTTTCTGGTTATAAAAATTATGCCATTAAGCGCAACTTAAAAAAGTAAAGTTGAAGTGTACCATGGTTTAGATATACATTCATTCAGGTGTTAGTTTTGATGAAAAGAAATATTGATACCTTAGTCTTAGTTTCAATGAACTCTTTTATTTCAAAAAGAAATTTCTTTACATACGATATACTATTGAACTAACTTTCGTTGCCTTTTTATATTTCTTTCCCTCAAATTCTCTTGACGTGAACATTTTATAGCTTTGTTTCATCATAGGTTATTTATGACATTTATTTAATGAATGAATGATGAAAAGCAAAAATAGCTGTTATATGTTAAATCGCTCTGTTTTTTTATTACAAAATCTGAGAAAATAAATAAATAATATGACAATTTTTCGCTAAAACAGAAACAATTACACCTGCAAATTTACGAACGACAATAATTATATGGATTTTTATGTCATTTTCTCGTGTATTACAAACTATAACTCGTAGAGACAACTGACAAGACATGTGCTATCCTTTGACACTCTAAAATGTGCCAACAAAAACCAAATGTGATACTTAAAGCATACGCTCTAATTATGTTCTTTTAATTAATGATCTGTCTTAAATGCATTAACATGGGGTAATTTGCCCAACACTCCATCTGGAATTAATGAAATGTATGCTTTTTTCACCCCTAGTTACATACGTTGACTGGCAAAGAATTGCAGGACCACTTATAAACAAGGGATGGTTACCAAAATAAATCGCTTTTGTGTTGGGGGTATATGTTAGCTGCAATAAATAAATATTTTACATTACATTCTGAAAGGTCAAGAGTTGATGAAATCCAGGCGCTATGTACAAACTGACCGTAAATATTAATATTGATATGCTGCATCTTAGCACCCATAAAAATAACATTCTATCTGCAGATATCGAATTAGACAGAGAAAGTAATTGAAAAATATGGAATTAATTTCCTTGCGAAAATATTTGCCTCCAATATACAGTTATCAGAGATTTTCTTTCTCAATTTATTAATTATGTTTCATATATCTTTATACAAACTAATTAACGATGCTTGATTTGACGTATACCATGTAGTGGTCGTATATTTAATGTTATATAAGAAAATAATAACATACACAAGCCTCCCACCAGGAGGTGGGGGTGTTGGTTACAATCCTCTCTCCATCGAGTACTTGATAGAGTTCAGTTAGTACAATTAATTGTTATTGCTATCGTGCGTGTATGTAGCTTTGTAAATAATTTCGCATATATAATGTTTCGAAAATAATTATACATTGCTATAAGTAACAGTATTGATACATACAATCTATATTAAAATTATACCTTTAACACCCCCCTTTTTTCTAATACAAATATGTCGCATTTTTCACGTTTTCACACTATGACCTTTTTTCTGTTTTACATCAACTAAAAAGTATTCAGTGTAATCTGTATCAAGTTTTTGCATTATCGGTAACAGAACCGGATACAGATCCCCAAGTAAAGAAGTGTGTGTTTGCAGGGGCGGATCCAGGGGGGGGGCGCATCCGGCGCCCCCCCTAAAATTGGAAAAAATATGATTTTTTTGCGTAAAATCGTGATTTTTCACACGAAATACCCCAAATATTTTCGCGCCTCCCTCCGCTCGGCGCGATTTTTTAAGTGCCCCCCCCCTAACTTGAAATCCTGGATCCACCCCTGGTTTGTGTGTGTATGGGGTGGGGGTGGGGTGCTGGTGTTTGAATTATATTTTATATTAACCAGGCGACTGCTTAGACTAACAAATGATGGAACCTGCGCATGTTAAATACAGGATATGAGTATGGTTAGGTGTTATATTAAATACAGGATATGAGGTTAGGTGTTATGTTAAATACAGGATATG
>MJUT01007657.1:7918-18371 GCA_002080005.1 Gigantidas platifrons
AACATAACGTTTTGAAGACCTTTTTCTCACATAAGAATTGTTTTGTACAATTTCGTTTACACGAAACACTTTTTCGCTTTAACGAATTTTAAAATAGTTCGTCTAAGCGACTTATCATTTTGTTTCAGCGAATTATTATATCGTTTTTTTTCAAATTATTTCGTTTTTTTTCTAATTAATATTTTGAAAAAAACGAATTAAAATTTTGGAATAAAAACGAAATAGTGCTTTGAGTTCCAGTTCCGAAATAATTATTCGCTATAACAAAATAATATTTCGAAAAAATGAAATAGTAATTCTGAAAAAAACACCGAAATAATAATTCGCTAAAACGAAATATTAGTTCGTATAAGGGAAATAAAAAAAATCATGTCAGGAAACGGGCTCCGTATAAATCAGATGTAATGTCATGTAGGATTACATCATATTGATGATGCAATGATTTTTTACTATAGATTTTTAAGGTTTTTAGTGGGGGTCATGTTGTTCGGTCCTTAGTGTTCTGTGTAATGCTTTGTAGATCATTATTATTCCTTTGGCCATTGTATTGTCTGTCCTTCCATTTTTTGGCTTAGGAATAACACGTTGGTATCTTCAAACTTGTCTTATGTATACAAATCAAGAATGGTGTATTATTAACAACCATGCTGCCGACCCACTTATATGTGAGGAGTTAGATGGGGATCTTACTCGCATATAGAACACATTTGCACGATTTCACTAATTGGAGCCTATAAAATAAAGTTTAAACCGGCCACGTGTTATTGAAGTGCACGAACCAAGCCAGGAAAATGAGTGGTTATGTATTATGCAGGTGCAGTGGCGTATCTAGGATATGGCTAGTAGGGCACGTGCTCTGGGCACGACTTGAAGGGGGTGCAACTGAGAGATTTTAGCGCCTAATGTTCCCATATGGGAACGTCCTAAAAAGATTTTTTAAATAATTTCCTTGAAGTAATTTTGCAAAAACCATGTAATACACATAGACATGAATACCTGGAGAAATTATTAATAAATAATAAATGTAAAACGCAATATCAGTTCCTGCCATAAGCGCTACTTTCCGTAGATACGCCTCTGGTGTCACTTTTATGTGTGTTAGGAGTATCGATGTTGTCTCTCTTTCTACGATTCTCTTATTAAATTTTGCAAATTTCTGATGGCTTCGTATGTTTTATTTTCTTTCGTTTTATTACCGAGACACATAAAACTCACTAATGTTCAAACATGACTTCAACATGACTTCAACATTGAAGCAACGTAGCCTTGTTTAGCTTAGTACCATGTGCGTCAGTAGCTAATTCAATTACTTGCGGTATTTTATTTGTTCAATAAAAAAACCCTGAATAATTATGGACGAGCATATATTTTCCTCTATATAATTACCCATTTCCCTACAACTGCAGAACAATCTTTGGTAAAGTTAAAGTCCTCACTTTGGAAATCTTACGATCGCCACCATGACTTGGTTGACCGTTATGGAATATCTGTGTTACAAATGATCACAGATATATTCCACTTGTCGTAAACACTTCCCGGTCCTTTCATCATTCGTGACTTATCACCGGATTTCTAACTAGATTATCACGACGGGTGCCACTAGTGGAGGAAGAACTGCCTACCCTTCCGGAGCACCTGAGTTCACTCCCGAATTTTAGTGATACTCGATCTTTAGTTTTATGTGTATGTTTTGTAGATCGTTGTTTGTGCTTTTGTACTTTTTCGTTTTGCCATTGTATTGTCTGTTCTTCTTCGATATACGGATTCTGATTACCACTTTGCTATCTTCAAACTCTTCTTAAATGCCATAAATAAATGTTTACCTAATTCGTCATTCTCATTACTATATTGTCGAACAACACCAGCCAGTCTTTCAAACTGTAATTTCATCAACAATTTTTGGAGTTTTTCAACGTTCTCTCTTGTAAAATATTCCCGTTCTTCTAACATCTCAATGAGTTTGTGGCCATCAGTGATCTTTTCTAATGTGGCTTTTCCTATTCCTATTTCAAGTCGCACTGAAAGCTTTATCTTAATCAAGTCATCTAAAAGAAGAGGAAAGACATTATGAAAAGAGGGGCCGTCATGGCCATGATAGTATGAGAGCTACATTTACAGCTACCTATGCAATCTGTGCCTATCACCACTGATGTTGAAAGTTCGAATCCCGCTCAGGGCGAGATGCATAATATTATGTAATAAAGTTTGTCAGTGCCTTGCCGCAGGTTGGTGTTTTTCTCCTGGTACTCCGGTTTCTTCCTTCAATAAAACTGACTGCCATGAAACTTAAATATTGTTGAAATAAAACCAAACCATTATGAAAAGAAAGATTAAACAGCGATGGTCAACAATATTGATAACATTACCTAAAACCAAAAATCCCCTCTCACCATATCTAATTTAACAAAAGACAAAAACAAAAAAATACTACGCCATGTGACGTTGTACATCTAGACCCTGGCTTTGAACAGACACCAAAATGTGGAGGAGTTGAACCGGTTAATGGTATCCCAAACCTTCCGCTTTCGAAAATTGGATCTCTTACGCAATACATATATACTCGGCTTCCTCCACCACTAAAACTGGTCGTCATGATATAGCTGAAATATTGCTCAAAGTGGAGTTAAACACAATAAATCAAATCAAAATCAAATCTTCTTTAAACATAGTATATACAGTTTTTGCTAAAAAGTTTGGATGTCATCAATTGACATAAGAAAAATTAATTTATCTTCTAATCCAGATTTTCTATCATCAAACAAGTTGTTTACCCACTCTGTATTGTTAATATTATAAAACTTAACTTTTATCTTTTGCAAATGATTTCTTTTGGAATAAGGACTAGTAATTATCACTATCGAGGTTATTAGACTTTTCATTGCATTTTTTGTCACATGATTTTAAATATTTTTTTAAAAAACGTTGTTGCTTACTTTTAAAAAAGTTTTAAAGTACATAAAAAGTTTTGTGAAAATTTATATAAAAAATCAAAATTTAAAAGATATGAATAATTATTTAAAAAAAAAAGATTGTAAACTGGAAAAAAAATAGAATAAGTCTGCTAAAATTAAACAAAACTTTTTTGTAGATATTTATATATGAATTATAAACTTAGAAAGATATGAATAATTCTGTAAATGAAAAAGGTAAAAATCTAAAATTTTAAAATAATTTAAATAACAAATCTTTCTAAAAAGTCTAAATTCTAAATATTCCATGATATTCTGCAAATAAACAATTTTCTTAAAATCTTAATTCAAAATTTGATTGTTATTATCATAAAGTATGATATTAAAATATTTGTGCTTATAATGTACTGATTTGTTTTTGTTATTTTCATAAGATATGATAATAAACTATATATTTACTTCCTACTTAGTTTATTAACTTCTACATTAAAAATTAAATTAATTCTTGACTTGGAGTACATTGATATCTCCCCCAGTTTTACACTAATTAAGCATGACTAATCATGTCTATATAACAATTAACTTATTCAACCTATGCTAACATTTTTTCTTACCTTTCATAGATTGTTGCAGTTATGTCCCCTTTTGGGATAAGTTGTTATTCATTTGCTCCATCAAAAATGTTGAAATAAGTATGGATTATCTAGTCAAGGAATTTCCGAAATCCGGTGAGAAACTTTACTTCGTATATTGGAAACTTTGTTATATAGAAATTTAAAGACGGAAATTTAGAAATATGTTTTTGAACTTAAGTAGTTCTCCCCCTTTGTCAATTATATAGACATCAGTTAATTGTTCTCATTGGGACCTTGGCCGAACTTTCACTTTGATTAACCATGTGTAACGAACTGTGGAGAACTACGTCACCTGTGATCAAGTTGGACTTTGGACCTTATTATCGATATTGTATTCCGTTAATGTACTGATTATATATATATATAGCGAGTAATATTTACAATACATATTCAAATATGTCTTTGGTATGCTGATGTAAAGAACGCTTTTACAGCAATATCAACAAATCATTGAGCATAAAAAAAGACCGTAACATATGACGTTGGAATTCCCCGTTATAGATTGGAACAGGCACAAAACTACATGGATGAAAATATATGATTCATACTAGTCATAGGAATATCACTTTCAGACACAACAATCACCTTAGTTGTATGTAGATCGTTGTTTTTGAACCAAAAGAAAATCATTGTGTGGTGTTCTTATTTACACACAAATGTATATTGCTGAAAGTGGCGTTAAACACCAAAAAAAAATTCAAATTCACAAATGTAAGGACAACAAATTAAAAGTTACAATATTCATTTAAAAAGCATGTCATACATTGGAAATTAATTAAAAGTTAAACAAAAGTTACAGTATTCATTTACAAAGCATGTCTTACCTTGGGAATTGATTAATCAGATCACAAGATATTTGAGCATTGTGTTAACCTGTAAAATGAAGTGTCAAGATCCATATCAAACTTTAAAACTAAATGAACGAAGCATGCACCAATTATGTATATATTAAGTCATTTAAATATTGAGGTACACAGGGGTAATTTAATTATGCATTTATTTATAGCCATTTTTACGCCCCTTTTTTATTGTATCATTCATAGTTTTACTTAAAATTAATAAAAAGTAAACAAAAAACAAAGAAAAATGTTTATTTGAGATACTATATATATGTTCTTTTTCCATTTTTTTTGTCTGAAATTTGGTGTAATTAAAATTGGTATAAAGATCCTCACTTGAATTCCAATAACTGTTAATGATCCGCAGCATTAAGTTCAATAAAATATCTCAATATACACATAATTTCGCCTTATAAAGCATGACTTGCAAACCAGTTTAGAATACTAAGGGGTTTTCTATATGAAAAAACATATTTTATGAAAAGCCTTGTATATCTCTGTTCTCGTTAGAGATCCAGTTGTCCAAATGGGTCTTTTAAACCTGTTTTTGTGTCAGTCTCACGCCATGACATACACCATTGCCATTGGTCATGGACTTTTTAAGTTGAATGTTTTCAGGTGAGGGGTTAGTAATCGTGTTATTGATTTTGGTGACATTGTTGACCGTCACTGTTTTAACTTTCCTTGGGAAACTAAGAAGAGTTTGAAGATACCAAATAGAAAAATCGTAGACAGAGGCAAAAATTATTCCCCTTTCTATCCTCATTCATGACTTGCCACAGGGTTTGTAACTGGAGTAACAGGTCGAGCGCCACTAGGATATGAGTTCACACCAGGTTTTTAGTGGGGTTCGTCTTAACCGATCTTTAGATTTTTGTGTTATGTTTTGTTCATTTTTGTTTGTCCTTTTTCTTTTAGCCATTGTGTTATATGTCCTTCGATGTATCCATTGATTCTGATTACCCCTGTGGTAACTTCAAAGTCTTCTTGGTACAGACACTTAAATAAAAAGTGGCTTAAAGCAGTTTATGGTCCCAAACCTTAAAACAGATATAAACCAGTTGAAATAGTTGAATGAAAGAGTTATTTTTGTTTAACGCCAAATTTTCAAAAAGTAAACATTTTAAGGACTGTTTAAATATACCAAAGGGGTAATCAGAAGTCGTAATCGAAGAACATAAACAATGGTCAATAAAATATATTACACAAAAAATTAATGATTGAGCACTAAAAGCATTGGTGAACTAGTGTGATTTGGAATGATAGACAGTTATTGCTCCACTGGTGAAACCCGTCGTGTTACTGAAATTTACCTTATAATGAGATGAATATGCCGAAATAACACTCCACACATATCATCCAGAATGCAAGCAAACCACATCCGCATCCAATGCTGCTACGCACTTAATGGGGAAGGAACCATTCCTGTGTTTCTGTAAAGAACGCTTTTACAGCAATATCAACAAATCATTGAACATAAAAAAAAGACTGCAACATATAATGTAGGAATCCCCCGTTATAGATTGGAACAGGGACAAAACTACATGTATAAAAATATGATTTATAATTGTCATAGGAATATCATTTTCAAACACATATGATCGCATGATCAGATTTTCGCGCACATAACAATCAGCTTAGTTACATGGAGACCATTGTTTTTTAACCAAAACAAAAACATTGTGTGTTGCTCTTATTTACAAACAAGTTAAAAGTTACAAAATTTTAAAGTATTCATTTAAAAAGCATGTCTTACCTTGGAAATTAATTAATCAGATCATAAGATATTTGAGTATTGTGTTAACCTGTAAAATGAAGTGTCAACATGCATACCAATCTTTAAAACTAAATGGACGAAGCGTGCACCAATTATGTTTATATTGAGTCATTTAAATATTGAGGTACACAGGGGTAATTTAATTGTGCATTTATTTATAGCCATTTTTTACGACCCTTTTTTATTGTATCATTCATAGCTTTACTCAAAATTAATATAAAAGTGAAAAACAGAAAGAAACATGTTTATTTGAGATACTATATATATATGTTATTTACCATTTATTTTGTCTGAAATTTGGTAAAAAAAAATGGTATAAAGATCCTCACCTGAATTCCAATAAATGTTAATGATCCGTAGCATTAAATGCAATAGAATATCTCAATATAAAACAATCACGTTATAAAGCATGACTTGCAAACCAGTTTTGAACAGGGGTTTTCTATGTGGAAAAAACATGTTTTATGACATGCTTTTTATATAATACATTTCCATTGACATTGGTCACGGTCTTTTTTCAAGTTCAATGTTTTCAGGTGAGAGGTTAGTATTCGTGTTATTGATTTTGGTGACATTGTTGACCGTCGCTGTTTTAACTTTCCTTGGGAAACTAAGATGAGTCTGAAGATACCAAATGGGGTAATCAGAACCTGTTAATAGAAGAAGAACATACAACACAATGGCAAAAAGAAAAATAATAAAAACACAAACAACGATCTACAAAACACTGCATATAAAACCAAAGATTGAGCAACACAAACCCAAACTAAAAAACGGGCGTTAACTCAAGTGTTTCCTAAAGGTAAGGAGTTCCTGCTCCACTATTTACACCCATCATCGTACTTTTGATATAAAGCTGATGATAAGTCACGAACGAGAAAGTGACCGGATTGTGATTCCGACAAACGGAACATAACTGTGGTCATTTGTGACACAGATATTCCGTGACGGTCAACCAAGTCATGATGGCGACATTAAGACTTGTCTAATAATAATTTCAACTTAACCACTAGGAACCCTTGGTTCAGTAGCTTTCCTCTAGCGGCAACACCCTATCAAGGAAATCAGACTCTTGAACATGGTATCGACATAGACAGATGTATACTCCATATACATGTGCTACTGAAATGTTGCTACATATAAATGAAACGTTCATTGGTTTCATGGTGAGAAAGGGAACTAAAATTACACTGAATTTATTCTTAGAACGTTATTCGAATTGGAGAAAAAACCACTTGAGCAATTCCATTATTAACTACTCTTTGTTCTGTTATTACATTGGTTGTCATGACATAAAGTTTATTTTTAGAACACCATTCTAAATAGAAAAAAAAGGAAACACCTTAAACAATTCTATATTTAAATATGATCCACTTACTACTCCGTACTAGTCGAACGTTTGTTCCTTTTTTCATTGCGAGGAAGGGAAATTAAATTACATAGGGTTTAGTAAGATTGTCATATCTATACGACTAAGTAGATAAGTTGACAAAAACACATTTTGTATGGTACAAGGATATATTTATATACACTGAGTTTCCCATATTTATTTCTTTATGCTAAAAAAAAATGTTTAAATTTTATCCATCCGTTTTGTTTTCTCAGATTGTATAGAATTAATTGTTAGAACATTATTCTAAATGGGACAAAACAACTTTGAAATGTCCAGAATTAGGAGGTACGGGGGTTAGGGTTATGGTGTTTAACGCCAATTTTAACAACATTGAATTTATATCGTGTCTGTCAGTTTTATTGATGGAGGAAACTGGAGAAAACCACCGACACTTACGTCACTGACAAACTTTATCACATAATGTTGTATCGAGTACACCTCGCCTTGAGCGGGATTCGTACTCATTACTTTAGTTTTGAGCTACTTCCTACATTAATCGTCCCTGTCTTGCATTTTTTCATGGCGAGAAAGGAACCTCGGATTTCGTAGATTTTATTATTAAAACTGAAAAAAAAACAAAAACAAAAAACAAAACCAAAAACCACCTTAAAAAATTTCATATTTAGACTGACTTATCCCAACTAGTAGACCGTTCGTTCCATTTTTGTGTCATGGCGAGGTAAGGAACTCAGACAACATAGAGTTTATTAAGGTTGTCATATTTATATGACAACTTGGGATATGGTATTTAACGTCACTTTCTGTTATATCGTTATAGCTATATGAGTAGGTGCAATTGCAGACACACACACAATAAATTAAGTTGTTCTTGCCATGATACAGCTGAAAGATCGCGGAGTTGTCCTTAAGCCAAAACAATCGCTTACTTACTTACTAAAAAACACATATGATACAAAGATTTAATTATATCCACTGAGTTTTCCATGTTTATTTCTTTATTGAGTTCTAGGTAATATAAGCTTGGGTGATTTCAATCTGATTAACAGCAGTTGTTATACCATTCCATGTTAGTGGTGTGTAGCGCATTTAAACAGCTGATTTTAAAACGACCGGGGTAAATAAACGTTAGAGAAAAACAAAGGGGCAATCAAGAATGGACAATCCGGAGATACTGGCAGCATTGGGTGCACAAGACATATAACGAAAACAAACAAAGCTATATACACAACACAGAAAACAAAAAAGAAGAGCAACACGGACCCCTACGCAAAATTTCAGGTCAGAGCTGGTTCGTCGCTTTATTAATATTCGTGGAATCATTGACCATCACCAATTAAACTTTCTGTCCATAGCTAATGATGGGATTGTAATTGCTTTTGGTTTAGTCTATGTAGTACATTATAATACACTCACGATGAAACTGACCTACATGATAAACATTGAAATTGAATTTTGTTTTTACTTGGATCGTGCCTTATGATTATTATTCTAGAAACACGTCGTGTACACTAAATTAGATATCTACGGTTTGATTAGAGATATTCAATTCGTGGAAGAACATCTGACATAAAAAAATATGGGCTACATAATATTCAAAGTATAATTGATATATTAAATGCCATATGTAGCACCAATAAAAGAGCTACAGGTATAACTATGTAGGTCACTGAATACAATTGTGTACTTAATTAAAAGATATATGATTCAAATTATTTAAAATTAAACCCACGCACATATTTCTTTTACTGTGCAAACCAAAAATTAACTTCTTAATTAAACCTAAATAAAATCAAAAACAAAACAAAGCATAGCACACTTTCGTAACAGCTCCAAATTCCAATAGAAAAATCGTAGACAGAGGCAACAATTATTCCCCTAACACACATACATGACCGGTCACTTTCTATCCTCATTCATGACTTGCCACAGGATTTGTAACTGGAGTAACAGATCGAGCGCCACTAGGAACTGAGTTCATAGCCGGTTTTTAGTGGGTTCGTCTTAACCGATCTTTAGTTTTTTGTGTTATGTTTTGTTGATCGTTGTTTGTCCTTTTTCTTTTGGTCATTGTGTTATATGTCCTTGATGTACCGATTGATTCTGATTACTCCTATGGTAACTTCAAAGTCTTCTTGGTACAGACACTTAAATAAAAAGTGGCTTAAAGCAGTTTATGGTCCCAAACCTTAAAACAGATACAAACCAGTTGAAATAGTTGAATGAAAGAGTTATTTTTGTTTAACGCCAAATTTTCAAAAAACAATCATTTTAAAGACTGTTTAAAAATACCAAAAAGATAATCAGAAGTCGTAAGCGATGTACAAGACAATACATTGGTGAACAGAAAAAGAACAAATAGAAAATAATGGTCTACAGAATACAATGTACTACACAGAAAACTACAAATTGAGCAACAGAAACCTCACTACTAACCTGTATGAACTAATGTGATTTGGAAGGCTAGACAGTTCTTGCTTCACCAGTGGAACCCGTCGTGTTGCTGATATTTATATTATGATGAGATGAGTATGCTGAAATAACACTCCACACATATCATCATGAATGCAAGCAAGCCACATCCGCATCCAATGCTGCTGCACACTTAATGGGGAAGGAGCCAGTTCTATGCTTATGTAAAGAACACTTTGACAGCAATATCAATAAATCATTGAGCATAAAAAGAGACCGCGACATATGACGTTGGAATTCCCCGTTATAGATTGGAACAGGCACAAAACTACATGTATGCAAATATACGGTTCATACTAGTCATAGGAATATCACTTTCAGACACAACAATCACCTTAGTTGTATATAGATCATTGTTTTTGAACCAAAAGAAAATCATTGTGTGGTGTTCTTATTTACACACAAATGTATATTGCTGAAAGTGGCGCTAAACACCAAAAAAAATCAAATTCACAAATGTAAGGACAACA
>MJUT01007659.1:0-18718 GCA_002080005.1 Gigantidas platifrons
CATCTTGGAGTTATTGCCCTTTTTTCATCAAATTTTCAAAATATTACTACTTTTCGTTTTTTATTTAAAAAACTATAAGAGATAGATGATAAGTTGAAACTGCAAAAATATGCAGCATATCAAGATCTACCAACTCAGCAATTTTGACATATATCCGAATACTCATTTTAGAGTTATTGCCCTTTTTTCATCAAATTTTCAAAATTTTAATACTTTTCGTTCTTTATTTCAAAAACTATAAGAGATAGATGATAAGTTGAAACAGCAAACATGTTCAGCATGTCAAGATCTACCAACCCTGCAATTTGAAGAACATTTGAGTACCCATCTTGGAGTTATTGCCCTTTTTGTCATCAAATTTTCAAAATTTTAATACTTTTCGTTTTTTATTTCAAAAACTATAAGAGATAGACGTCAAGTTTAAACTGCAAAAATGTTCAGCATGTCAAGATCTACAAAGAAGTTTCATAGTTGAACATGTCCGACAACTATGTGAAGAGTTATTTCTCTTGAAATGCATTTTTTTCGTTGACTTTCACTGCTTTTGGTTACTCAAATAATCAAAGGGAAGCAACTGTATTACAAAATGTGAAGTAGCAAAAACTAAATTTTGAGACTCATTGACATTGATGGTTTTTATAGCAATGTTGAAAACATACATTAAAGGGGGAATCCCTGCCCAAATTATTTTGGAGACGGGGTCTGCAACGACGAGGGCTACATTTGTTTTTTTTTATCAAGTTTTATTGACTGATGTTGTTATTATACCCAGGTGAGCTATACAGGCTCCTGTGAGCCTCTAGTATAGTGTCCCAGGTTGTTGAAATGAATCCACTGTAATGGGGACATAATTTCACAGTCTACAGATGTTTAAAACTGTCCATCGGACAATATTTAATATGCTAAGTTGTCCGAAGGCAGTTTCACAGTAGAAAAAAGACAAAATTAAAAGGGTATGATAATGAATTAAATAACAATAAACCACAATTGCAGGGAAAAGTGCTGCCTATGGCCATTTGATAAAAAAGTAATTAAGCAATGATCCTTGAATCGCTCTAAATCGGATGTGCTCCTATAGCCATATATTTTAAAATAAACATAACTCAGAAAAGGCTTTAACTGTTTTGAAAATCGGCATGTAATATCAAATATTCGAATATGTAGGTGTAAAACGCACACAGGAAAATTTCTAAATGATTTTCCTAGGTTTTGCATAGTACAAATAACTGTTGTCTCGATCACTAAAAATTTAAAATTGTTTTTGTTACACTGTTCATATAAAGGGAGATAATAAAGCTCCCGCTAAAAAATGCTATTTTAAAGTGTCCGGCTGGACAGTATTTATCAGTTAATAGCATGGAATAATGTCCAGATTAAGGACAGTATTTAATAGATGTAACATTTTATTATATCTTACCTCCTACATAAATGTAAGAAAATGATTGGTTTAGCGTGAACACGTGGACGCCCTGTATAACTCATACAGGGCGTCTGAGCCTGTTGTATGTTTTTCATACAGGGCGTCTGAGCCTGTTGTATGTTTTTCATACAGGGTGAGTAAATTTCATACAGGGTTAGTAAATTTCATACAGGGCTAGTAAATTTCATACAGGGCTAGTAAATTTCATACAGGGTTAGTAAATTACCATTAATAAGTAATAGTTGACTTGATGTATTTTGGGAAATTACCTGTGTTCTTTAAACATTCTTTCCAGGGTTTTGAAAACAGTTTATTGTTTTTGTAAAAATTTTGACTGTTCTTGCTGAACATTATGTGATATTTTTCTGTGATATAAAATATCGAAAGTTTGTATTTTTCAATTATTTTATGAATTCTTGAGTATAGACTCATAAAAGTAAGAACAAAAACTCAGAACTTCAAATCCAAAGGGTAGTCGGTAAGATATATTCGTTACACAGTGTGTTAGTTATATACGGGTTCAGTAAATTCCATATTTCGTCTCGCCCCATATGGAATTTACTGAACCCGTATATAACGTATTAGGTCACTAACACACTATGTAACTAATAATGTCCTATTTTAGGACACAATTAAATAGCATCGGACATTATTTCATATCAATATTGCTATGGAATTGTGTCCGGGCGGACAACTTAAAACAGGACACAATTATGTCTTATGAGATACACACTTCAACATAGGAAACATTTTATTTGTTATTTTATTATGTCATTCTTCTTTCATTATCTTTGTCAATCTTAATGTTTATTGATTGAGCTTTCTTTAATAAAGTATTTTCGTATTTTCATGACCATAATCTAATTATATCGCCTAAGGGATTTCCAATGATTTACGATGTTTACACATGTACATTGAATTTTGATTTTTTGCTTTTCATGGATATGTGGGAGAAAATGGCTTGTATCTGGGAGTAGTTTTTTGTGGGCTCATTTGCGTGAGACCCACGCGCAATGCAGGTGCTATCACATGTATGATAATCGAGGAATCTAAATTGATTTCAGAAAATATTAAGTAAAATGTCATTCTTGGTCAAACACCATCAGTTTCATGTATTCCAGACATTTTTACATATACTCTTAAGGCCAGATATGGATTCGATGCCTCATATTTGTTTTTGTCCAGGAACATCAAATGTTGGATTCATTAATTTCTATTTCATTTAATTCAGCTTGATTTGTATCATTTAGACATTTTCAAGTTCAGAAAAAGCATGCATTCAATATTGTGAATGATATCTGACAACCACGATATAACTAAGATATTGTTGAAAGTGGAGTTAAACACCATAAAACCAACCAACCAACCAACTGCAGTAAAAAAGATCACAATGTCCCTATCGAATGCTCTCTCTGGACATGGCCAACACTACTAACTGCAGTCAAAGAGGTCACCATGTACCTGATGGGATTCCTGGATTCTATCCGGGGGGCCTTTTGTATTGTAACCCAAATCTACCAACTATAGTAAATGAGGTCACTATATACCAAATGGGATTCTATTCTGGGACCTAGTTATTGTATGCTAAACCTCTACCAACTGCAGTAAGAAAAGCTTGAAGTAACCAAAGGGGTAATCAGAAACCATAAATAGAAGGTCAAGGACAAACAATACAATGGCCAAAAGAAAAATGACAAAAAGAAAAACAACGATCTACGAAACATTACACCGAAAACTAAAGATCGAGCAACACAAACTCCACTAAAAACCGGGGGTAAACTCAGGTGCCCCGGAAGGGTAAGCAGTTCCTACTCCACAAGTGGTACCCTTAGACCTTCATGTCACTCTTGTTACCAACCCGGTGATAAGTCGTGAATGAAGAAATGACCGGATTGTGATATCGACAAACGGAACATATCAGCGGTCATAAAAGAGGACACAATGTTCTTGATGGAATTCTATTGCTGGACCTCTAGTATTGTAAGCCAAAACTCTTACCAATTGCTGTAAAAGACCTTACAATGTCCTATATGGAATTCTGTCTGGACCTTTAGCAACTGTAGCAAAGGAGATTAATGCTAGTGCACGATAGAGGAACTTACCCTTTACATTATATAGAGTATATTTTAAGATGACAGAGAAGATTAGGGAAGAGTATATGTCTTAGGTGAAACATTTGAATACCGGTATATCTTTTCTTTCAGAAAACAACATGGCTTCTGAAGGGAATGATGATGAATCATCAGAGGAAGATGTGGAGTATGATGATATGTTAGAACCGCCTTTGATTGACCAATTGAAAAAACTCTTAGACGAATACCCGGATGATGGACAAATCCTTAAGGTGAATTAACGTAGGAATAAGTGTACCAGATGTACATGTCTGATATCTGATTTCTTAGTTGGTGCTCAACACAAGCAAATAGAAATGAAAATCTAGGTACCAAACATGGAGAAGCAGGGGGAAAATCACAATATAAAAAAAAAACTAAACCCAGTTAAAGGTATATGTTTGACCGGGATTGCAGATTTACTACAATTTCTCAAATTAAATCTCTAATTTCTGAAGTAATATCAATTAATTTCATACCAAAGCCAATGTCATTGTCATACAGTAAAAATATTTATATCCTTATCGGAATAATTCTTCCCTTAATTAGTCTAGGAAGAGGGAACCATAATAAGTTTAAATTTTTGACCACGTGAGCTATTGAATATCTTCATGTTTTGTATCATCGAAATAATCATAGAAATCAAATTGTTATTTAACATATCCATTTTAGGAAATAATACAAAATGCAGAAGATGCTGAAGCTTCTTATATGAAAATTGTATATGACAGTCGAAATGTTAACAACGAAAAAGTAGACCAAAAGAAGAGACCTTTCAAAAAGTTCTTCAAGGTGAGTTATTTAAAACAAAAAACTTAAGTAAACACTATGCTGTTGCTTGCATGTACTAGTGGAAAAATAAACCACATGCCTCCCTTGTAGCTCAGATTTATAGATACATATTTTTACATCTCTATAGCATTTCTTGAAATTTATAAGTGAATGTATTAATTCATTACATACTTGGTTGTAGTAGAGATAAGTGGCCAGTCACTTGGTTGTAGTAGAGATGAATGGTCAGTGACTTGGTTGTAGTAGAGATGAGTGGTCAGTGACTTGGTTGTAGTAGAGATGAATGGTCAGTCACTTGGTTGTAGTAGAGATGAGTGGTCAGTCACTTGGTTGTAGTAGAGATAAGTGGTCAGTGCCTTGGTTGTAGTAGAGATAAGTGGTCAGTCACTTGGTTGTAGTAGAGATAAGTGGTCAGTCACTTGGTTGTAGTAGAGATGAATGGTCAGTGACTTGGTTGTAGTACAGATGAGTGGTCAGTCACTTGGTTGTAGTAGAGATGAATGGTCAGTTACTTGGTTGTAGTAGAGATAAGTGGTCAGTCACTTGGTTGTAGTAGAGATGAATGGTCAGTGACTTGGTTGTAGTAGAGATAAGTGGTCAGTCACTTGATTGCTGTAGAGATGAATGGTCAGTCACTTGGTTGCTGTAGAGATGAATGGTCAGTCACTTGGTTGTTGTAGAGATGAGTTCCCAGTCACTTGATTGTAGAAGGGGGAAGTGGTCAATCATTTTGGTTGTAGAAATGGCAAGTGGTCAGTCACTTGGTTGTAGTAGAGATGAATGGTCACTGACTTGGGTTGTAGTAGAGATGAATGGTCAGTGACTTGGTTGTAGTAGAGATGAATGGTCAGTCACTTGGTTGTGGTAGAGATCGAGTGCTCAGTCACTTGGTTGTAGTTTAAACATATTTTATTAATTAATTCAACATAACATTACAATATTCAACATATATACATTACATAATTAGAAGTAATCAATAGGATTGGGAAACAAGTTACAATAACTTATATTAATCCCTATCCGTAGGAATAAATTTATTTATAATAATGTAAATCTCTAAGGGGAAGAACATTGAGAACAAAACTAAGAATATTTTTATATAAATTACAGAAGTTGTAAAATGATAAAACAAATAGTGATCTTGTGTTTGATGTAAAAAAATATTTGATGCAAGTAATTAAGAAAGAAAAAAAAAATAATAATAAGAAAGAAATAAGGGCACTAGGTACTGCTGATGTTAGTTGAAACGTTTGCTGTTTATTATAAAGTTTTGTACATTTAAAAATAAACTGTTATTTTGATCATCTGTGAGGTCAGGTGATCCAAAAAGTAAACGGTCAACTGTCAAGGTCATAGGAATATTGATTGATTCGATATACCGATATCTCGAATCCTTGAATCTATGGCAATAAAAAAGATAATGTGAATTAGTTTCAGGGACACCTTGATGACAACTACAGTTGGGCGAATCTACTATATTTTTTAGAAATAGATGATAGTTTAGAGAGCTGCATGCAGTTCTTAATCTCATGTGAAGGATTTGTCCAATTCGAGTTCCTGAGTAATAATAAGTGGGTTTCTTTATACATTTTGACTTATAATAGGATTTGAGGGATGAAGGAGACATGCTATCTCTTATTGTCGTGTGTTCGCTGTTCCATAATCTTACAGTAGAGGGTAGGAAATAGTTATTATACAAAGTAGTTCTAGTACGTACTGGGGGGATACTTACGGCCTGTCTAGTGTTAGTCATGAATATTTCCAAAGTTACAGGGGACCATTGCACTAAGGTAAGGAGGGACAAGACCTTTTACCATTTTATAAAAATATATTTTTTTGTGATGTTCCCGTCTCGCCTGTAGCGTCTCCCAACCCGTCTCTTTATATAAATTGTTAATACTTGGTTGTAGAAGGGGGAAGTGGTCAGTCGCTTGTTTGTAGAAATGGCAAGTGGTCAGTCACTTTGTTGTAGTAGAGATGAGTGGTCAGTGACTTGGTTGTAGTAGAGATGAATGGTCAGTGACTTGGTTATTGTAGAGATGAGTGGTCAGTCACTTTGTTCTAGAAGGGGGAAGTGGTCAGTCGCTTGTTTGTAGAAATGGCAAGTGGTCAGTCACTTTGTTGTAGTAGAGATGAGTCGTCAGTGACTTGGTTGTAGTAGAGATGAATGGTCAGTGACTTGGTTGTAGTAGAGATGAATGGTCAGTGACTTGGTTGTAGTAGAGATGTATGGTCAGTCACTTGGTTGTAGTAGAGATGAATGGTCAGTCACTTGGTTGTAGTAGAGATGAATGGTCAGTCACCTGGTTGTGGTAGAGATGAGTGCTCAGTCACTTGGTTGTAGAAGGGGGAAGTGGTCAGTCGCTTGTTTGTAGAAATGGCAAGTCGTCAGTCACTTTGTTGTAGTAGAGATGAGTGGTCAGTGACTTGGTTGTAGTAGAGATGAATGGTGAGTGACTTGGTTGTAGTAGAGATGAATGGTCAGTGACTTGGTTGTAGTAGAGATGAATGGTCAGTCACTTGGTTGTAGTAGAGATAAGTGGTCAGTGACTTGATTGTAGTAGAGATGAGTGGTCAGTCACTTGGTTGTAGTAGAGATGAATGGTCAGTCACTTAGTTGTAGTAGAGATAAGTGGTCAGTAACTTGGTTGTAGTAGAGATGAATGGTCAGTCACTTGGTTGCTGTAGAGATGAATGGTCAGTCACTTGGTTGTGGTAGAGATGAGTGCCCAGTCACTTGGTTGTAGAAGGGGGAAGTGGTCAATCATTTTGGTTGTAGAAATGGCAAGTGGTCAGTCACTTGGTTGTAGTAGAGATGAATGGTCACTGACCTGGATTGTAGTAGAGATGAATGGTCAGTGACTTGGTTGTAGTAGAGATGAATGGTCAGTGACTTGGTTGTAGTAGAGATGAATGGTCAGTGACTTGGTTGTAGTAGAGATGAATTGTCAGTGACTTGGTTGTAGTAGAGATGAATGGTCAGTGACTTGGTTATTGTAGAGATGAGTGGTCAGTGACTTGGTTGTAGTAGAGATGAGTGGTCAGTGACTTGCTTGTAGTAGAGATCAGTGGTCAGTAACTTGGTTGTAGTAGAGATGTGGTCAGTCACTTGATTGTAGTAGAGATGAATGGCCAGTCACTTGGTTGTAGTAGAGATGAATTGTCAGTGACTTGGTTATTGTAGAGATGAGTGGTCAGTGACCTGGTTGTAGTAGAAATAAGTCGTCAGTCACTTGGTTGTAGTAGAGATAAGTGGTCAGTGACTTGGTTGTAGTAGAGATGAATGATCAGTCACTTGGTTGTAGTAGAGATGAATGATCAGTCACTTGGTTGTAGTAGAGATAAGTGGTCAGTCACTTGGTTGTAGTTGAGATAAGTGGTCAGTCACTTGGTTGTATAGTATGTTTGACTTCTATAAATCTTCAAAAAAAAATATCTTAAAAATCCAGTTTTCAAATCAACAATTTTTTTTCTAGATGTTTCTTAATATATGATATATACGAACTGACAATTAATTTCAAAATTGTTGGTCCATTATTAAAAAAGTTACCCATTAGGTCTCCATGTTAATTATATTGACTATAGCATAAACATCTGGAGGGAGTGAGTACAAATAACAGACTGTACCATGTGACATAAGATAATTAAATATCAAAGTACATAATAACAATTGACTGTCATCTATGGGCAGTTAATGAATAGCCTTTTGATAATTAAGTGTAATATGTCAAATGGTACAATGAAATATTCATTGAAAGCACATGTCTATTATACTGTTTTCATGGCTTGGCTATTACACTATGTGTACTCACTCCATCCATATTTTTACACTTTAGAAAATATAATTAACATAGAGACCTAATGGGTAACTTTTTTAATAATGGACCAAAAATTTTGAAATTAATTGTCAGAGTGTGTATATATCATATATTAATAAACATCTAGAAAAAAAATTGTTAATTTGAAAACTGGATTTTTAAGAATTTTTTTCTGAAGATTTATAGAAGTCAAACGGACTATAGTAGAGATAAGTGGTCAGTCACTTGGTTGTAGTAGAGATGAATGGCCAGTCACTTGGTTGTAGTAGAGATAAGTGGTCAGTGACTTGGTTGTAGTAGAGATGAATGATCAGTCACTTGGTTGTAGTAGAGATGAATGGTCAGTCACTTGGTTGTAGTAGAGATGAGTGGTCAGTCACTTGGTTGTAGTAGAGATGAATGGCCAGTCACTTGGTTATAGTAGAGATAAGTGGTCAGTAACTTGGTTGTAGTAGAGATAAGTGGTCAGTGACTTGGTTGTAGTAGAGATGAATGGCCAGTCACTTGGTTGTAGTAGAGATGAACACTCAAGTCACTTGGTTGTAGAAGTGGCAAGTGGCCAGTCACTTGGTTGTAGAAGTGGCAAGTGGTCAGACATTTGGTTGTAGAAGGGACAAATGGTCAGTCACTTGGTTCTTATAGGGTAAATGATCAGTCACTTAGTTCCTATAGTAGAAAATGGTCAGTCACTTGGTTCTAGTAGAGGTAAGCTGTCAAGTTCTTGGTTGTAGTAGAGTTAAGAGGTCAGTCACTTGGTCGTAGTAGGGGTGATGCCACATGACAAGTCAATTGGATGTAGTATCACTATTGGTAATTAGTAATGATCAGTTGTAGGATAAGTGGCAAGTCACTTAGTTGTAATATGTGTAAGTGGTCACTCACTTTGTTGTAGCAGGGGTGATATGCAAGTCACTTGTATGTAGTAGAAGCCAATTGTTGTAGTGGTGATGAGCGATCAGTCACTTAGTTGTAGCATGGTTGACAAGGTTAGTGGTTAGTAACATGGTTATAGTAGGGGTGATCTGCCAGCTACCTGGTTATACCGGTAATATGAATTAGTGATCAGTCACTTGGATATAGTAGGGGTAAGTGACCATTCATTGGTTGTTGAGTTGAAAGTGGTCAGTCATTGTTATTGGCCAGTCACATATTTGTAAAAGGGATGAGTGATCATTCACTTAGATTTGCTAGTGGTAAGTGGCCTGTCAATTGGTTGTATTAGTAGATGGACCAGTCAATTGGTTGTAGTAGGGGTGATAACCAGTCACTTAGTTATAGCAGTGGTAGGTGGTCAGTCTCTTGGTTGTATTAGCAGATGGACCAGTCACTTGGTTGTAGTAGGGGTGAGTGATCAGTCACTTAGTTATAGTAGTGGTAGGTGGTCAGTCTCTTGGTTGTATTAGTAGATGGACCAGTCACTTGGTGGTAGTAGGGGTAAGTGATCAGTCACTTAGTTATAGTAGTGGTAGGTGGTCAGTCTCTTGGTTGTATTAGCAGATGGACCAGTCACTTGGTGGTAGTAGGGGTGATAACCAGTCACTTGGTTATAGTAGTGTTAAGTGATGTAGTAGGGGTAAGTGACCATTCATTGGTTGTTGATTTGAAAGTTGTCAGTCAGGGTTATTGGCCAGTCACTGAGTTGTAAAAGGGATGAGTGATCATTCACTTAGATTTGCTAGTGGTAAGTGGCCTGTCACTTGGTTGTATTAGCGGATGGACCAGTCAGGTTGTATTAGCAGATCTACCAATCACTTAATTTGGTTATAGTAGGGGTGAATGATCAGTCACTTTGTTATAGTAGGGGTGAGTGATCAGTCACTTTGTTATAGTAGTGGTAAGTGGTCAACCACTAATAATAGTGTTGTTTATGTTATGTGAAACAACAAAAGATCAGATAATATATCGTAATGTAAAATATAAGATTCTTATTGCTAACTTTAAGAAGCAATTAATAAATGCTGTCTTATCAGAGTACAATACAAGTAGGCAAGCATGATTTATCCATTGATTGCTACTATAAAATGTATTGTTGAACAATCCATTCAATTTATTAAATCTGCAAATATTTTGTAAACAGAAAAACAGAAATATTCAGTGTTTTGACAATATCATCTCTAATGTACTTACATTTTGTAATAGTACTGTATGTCATTTGTGCATGTTTGAAAAATAAACATTTTCTATTTATCTAACAGTAAAGATATTCATGTGTACTGTTACAACACTGATGTATAATTATTCTGATTTCAAAGATGTCGACAATGTTGACATACGACAATGGTGATGATCTTTAGAATTTCCATCTGATTCATACACTCAAATAATAGTAGTTAAGTGATGTATTCTAATCAGGTGATACTTATTTTTATGTTTTTCCTTTTAGGGACCAGCACTGTGCATTTATAACAATGCAACATTCACAGACGAAGACTGGAAAGGGATAAGAATGATTTATAAAAGTGTAAAGGAGCTAGATCCTGTAAAGGTGGGGCGCTTTGGACTTGGCTTCAAATCAGTGTTTCATATAACTGGTAAGTATATTTTATTGTGTCCCTTTAGAAATACAGTAAAATTAGGATTACAGTTTATTGTGGATTCAGATTACACATTAATTACCTGTTACACATGCAAGACTGCATTATGAATTTTCTGTAATTGTGTTTTAAGTGAATGAATTTGATTTTTTATGGAGTAATGTGTGAGAGAGGGTAATGTCCTGCCATTTTCAAGAGTTTCGTGGTTTTTTAATGTCCAAAATATGTATATGGTTCTCTTGTACTTTGTAGTTGAAATGATTTAATGGTCATATTGTAGTAAACGTATGGAATGGTTTTCTTCCTGTTACTCAGATACACAGAGTCCACTTCATTGATGTAATGGTTAGCATGCTCGCCTAGAGTGTGATCTAGATCGTGAATTCGAGCTGCTGTCGGTTCAAAACAAACACTATAAACTTTGTATTTGTTACTTCTCTATTAACATGCAGCAATGAGTTAGACCAACGTGTGGTTGACTATGAATTGTGATAATGTATCCGAGTGGAATGACATGTGTACCCGCTGACTGTTGTTTCAGCGAGTTAGCACTTTACAAATCCAACTTCTTGTGTTGATATAGTACAAAGTGTACAATGATCATCTCATTGATATTTAACTTGTTCTTGCCATGATATAAAAAACTGCTAACTTGATGTAAAACAACATCCATTCACCCACTGGAACATTCTGTTAATTAGAACTGTAAGTTTTGGACACATATTTACATTCATCTGTATAGCTTTGAGCTGTCAAAACTTTTTAAAATATTTTAATTGTAGATTGTCCAATGATTATCAGTAAAGACAGACTATTGATACTGGACCCACATAAACAAAATCCAGGCAAAAGGGCTTGTATAACAATGGAATTGAGCAAAATCGAAAATAAATACAAGAAAATGGACTCTAAAGACATATTGGATGCTTTAGATGGCATTTTTGAATTTTCAAAGGAAACACTGAAGCATGGAAATTTCTCAGGCACTCTGTTTAGATTTCCTTTAAGAGATACCCCAACAGACTTATCAGACAATGTTTACACAGAGGAGAAGATCCAGGATTTATTTAAAGCCTTTGAAGACGAAGCACCCGTTGAACTTCTATTTCTGAAGTGTCTAGAAAAAATAGAACTAAATCTAAAACACACTGGGGTTGTTGATTCTGCTGTTGAATCGCAAGAATCACAGTTTTCTGTTTGTATATCAGAAATATGCATAGAAAATGTTCGTGAAAAACGTCAACAGTTTCAAAATCACATGAAAAAAATTGGAACGTCCATACCAGACAAAACGTACATAAATAATTTTGTCGTAAAAATGGAAATTACGAAGACAGATGGGGAAAAAGAACACACAGATTGGTTAGTATCCCATTGTTTGAAAGGTGGTGAGATGTCTGGCAAAATACAAGAACTTGTGAAAGACAAAGCATTATCATACAGTCCTTATGCTAGTATTGCATTGCCACTTGGACTAGAAGGTGCAATGAAAGGTCATGTGTTTTGTTTAATGCCATTACCATTACAAGAGGAGAGCATGACTGGTTTTCCTGTACATGTTAATGGACATTTTGCTCTCAGCCAGAATAGACGACATGTCAAATGGCCGACTGCAGATCAAACAAGAAACAAGACCCACAAAGACAAATCAATCAGATGGAATGAATGTTTAATTACGGAGGTAGTACCTGAGGTCTATATTCACATTTTGCAGGAGTTAATGGACATGTGTAAACGACAGAGCAATCCTGATATCATGGTGGCAGCAATTTACAATTCTATTCCTGACAACAGAAGAGTTACCAATCATTGGGATGGCATGATAATTCCATTCTTTGAAAGACTTTGGCAAAGCCAGTTTCTGTTTACAGCAAATGGAGGCGGAAAATGGATAACTGTTGATGAAGCTGTATTTAACATTTTTGAGAACGAAGTCTCCCAAGGTAGACATACACAATACATTTTGTATATCATAGCCGACATAAATCCTTTGTTGATATTTCATTAATATTACCAATTTGAATATTTTCAACAGTGTTGCTTCATTTGGCTGCATTGTAATTTTACCTTACTCCAATGAGATGTGATGTTTAGCCTAAATCAAGACAAAAGTACCAAGTTTATTAAGCACCCAATTTTAGTATAAATGGTGAACAAAGTATGTGAGGATATAGTTATAAATGTTGGAAAATTAGACAATACAAGGTAAATGAGAACTTGGGTGAGAACGTGATGACATACATGGCAAACGTAATATCAACATTTCATGAATTTGTGCATATCCTCTGACACCATTATTGTAATGATCTTGAACGGACCATGAGACTGATATTATACTCGCCTCCGGCTCAGGCAATATCATTTTCACTGATCCATACCATGACCCTTGGGCAGTCTGAATATCTTGATATTTACCTCCATATTATTCAGTTATTTAATGGTTGCAGGTACAATAGAATGGAATATTTTCCCTGAGATCCTGGGAATGACCAAAGATTCTATTGCACGAGGCCATCGACCTCGTGCAATAGAACCTTTGGTCATTCCCAAGACCAAAGGGCAAATGTTCCAGTCTATTGCACCTGAAACCATTAAATAACAGATTTATTACCTAATACCTTACCAAGAAAGTGTTTTTCTTTATGTCAGCAAAACATTACCAAGTCCTAATTATTTATATTTATTTGTTTAAAACCTGCCCGCTTCATGTGCAGCCATTGTTGTTTATGCCACAAATGACCAATCCCGAGTCGATAAAACAACGAATTATTTGATTGGCCAATCGGTAAAACTGAAAGCCAATCAGAAATCGTGTTCAAAGGTCAACTCATGTTGGTGCTATAAACGCCACATGCAGAATATTGCTCAGTGCAATAATCCATCGGGAGTGCAATAGATAGACAGGTCCATTTTAATAGCGAAAAATATATAATACTAAAATTTGACTCAATAAAACAGAAAAATACACTTTATTAGATAATAACAGTAACTAAGAAATGCCAGAAGTCAATCAAGCATATAATAAATACAGTCAAACTTCTTTGAGTATAGACTGATTTAAGTGTCCTAGTATTCCATTTATCAGTGATATATTTGGCAGAATGCAAATTTGATTGGACCAATATTATAGTATGTGTTGTCTGAGAAAAGGACTTGTAGGAGTTTTAGATAATGGAGTTTGATTGTACTTTAATCCAACTTGAAAAAATATTAATATCTTATTTTTTTGCAGATGTAGTAAATACAGTTCTTGATTTGATGAGGCTTCATCGGTTAAATTTAGTAACAGTACCAGAGCATGTCTCCACTAATTTACATGCCAGATTCAAGAGAATTCAGACATTGACAAGGGAGTACGTTGCTAAGTTGATGCGATCACACAACCATTACAAAACTCTACCAACAAATGACAAATTAAATTTGCTGCAATTTCTAATGGAAGGTGACAATGATCTACTAGAAGGACTTGAGCTGTTACCACTGAACAACAATACATTTACTGTTTTCAGTAACAGTTCTCACTATTGCAAGATATTCATTTGTACTGATGAAAAAGAATTGTTTCCAGGATTAGAAGATGTATTCATAAGAGACCACCTACGTCTAGATACTTATGGATCCCTTCAAAGGATGGCAGCTCGTGGTAAGTCATCTTAACCTGTTTATCACATCATGATACTTTAGGGGCCCGGGTAGCTCAATGAGCTAGGTCATTGGATCTAACAGCTCATACAAGCCTATCACCAAGACGGCGTGGGTTCGCGCCCAGCTTTGTAAATTACAAAAAAAGGTGCACTCGACTCGCAGCCGCAAGTGATAATGTTTTCCAGTTGCTTGCCCAGGGTCGGTGGTTCTCTCCGGGTACTCCGGCTTCCTCCACCACTAAAACTGGTCACCATGATATAGCTGAAAGTGGCGTTAAACACCAAAATTAAAGTCAAATTATGTCTCCTCCCACTTTGGTGGGGAGACATATTGTTGTTGTCCTGTCCGTCTGTTCGTCACACAGTTTGTCAGCGCAACTCCTCTGAAACTACTGAACAGAATTTCATGAAACTTGCTAGGTAGTAAGGACACCATATGTAGTTGTGCATATTACCAGGAAATTTTGATCTCCTGAATTTTGTGGGAGTTATGCCCCTTTGAACTTAAACATTTCCCAAAATATACTTCTGAAGCAGCTTGTCAGCACAACTACTCTGAAACTACTGAACATAATTTCATGAAACTTGGTAGGTAGTAAGGACACCATATGTAGTTTAAAAACAGTTTTTTTTATGTTATTCATTGAAGCTTAATTTTATTTGTTACCTAAATAGATTTTTTATTTTTGACTACAGTTTGTGGGACGGGGGGGGACATACGTTTTTGCAGGCAAAAACAAACTTTAATTCATAATACTTTAAACAAGATTTCAGTGATATCGTGGAGGTCAGTTTTATTTAAAGAGGGGGGACAAGAGTACCCAGTTGCAAACTTTACCTCAGCGGGGACGGGAATAACATTCACTCATCTGATAAGTACTGATTACATACGTAGACTAACATCCAACTACCATGCGATCGGATCACGACCAGAGTTTGTTTGATTCTGGTGAGCCGATCTTCGCGTCCGGTGTAGTAATTCAATCTTCAGCATCGTTCTGCATATAGATAAATTTGATGTATGTTAAACAATAATCAATTAATCTCATTAAACATGCATTGTTAGAATGTTCCTTGATTGATTTTCGATTACGTTTGTGTTTTTCGTATTGGTCGTATACATCGAACGTGTGATGATCACACAAATTTAGCCAGAACTGCATATAAATAACAATTCAATTGTTATTCGCAAATTTACAATTTTATTGATATATGAAATCTCACATTGTTGCCAGGGTGATGCATGGGAGATTATGAGAAATATATTAAAATATCCCAAGAACCCTTGAAATGCAACTAAAGTTTACTTTAGGGGTCCCAAGTAAATACTGTATTTTGTTATGTATGTAATGCTATGATCACCTAAAGCACAGTAACCGATTAATGCCATTAAAAATAAATAAAAGATTTTTTGCAGAATTATTCTTGATACAGGGACACATATTTTGAAGTAATTAAAAACAACATTGATAATCATAGGAACCACTTAGGCTGGTAAATATGAAATTAGCCATTTTGTTTAAAACTGCCCATGTATGAAATGTAAAACATGCGTTTCTGCATTAAAAAATGAATTATAATGATTTTTATTGTAGGAGAATATCAACTTCATGTAATTGACAAGTTACAATCATCAGAGATAGCCAGAATGTTACAATCAACTATAAACAAAAACATCAGTAAAACTACCGACGGAAAATTACAATGGAAAGTGTCAAAAAAGTCCAAGACAGGAAAGGTCTGGTTAATCAATGTTTGGAAATATCTGGGAAAATTTCAAAATTTAGACAACTTCTGTCATCTTAATATTATTCCATGTGTTACGAGTCACCTTTTATATTCATTAAATATGAAGTTTCTGTTGAAATCAAGTCCTGGAATTGATGAATTGAATGACAGATTATGTACCTACCTGCAGCAGCTGAATATAATAGTTTTACAAACATTACCAAAAGCAATTGCTGACCACATAGATATACACAGGTATGTCTATTTTCCAACTGTAAAGAATGTGCTGGGACTATTGGGAGACGTACAAATGAGCAAACACGTAAAAGACCTAATACAGTCTGTAAATCAGCACAGTACATCTGATGAACGCAAACAATTCGTCGAGTTCATATCAAGGAACCGATTGGATGGAAATTGCATTAAATTTCTTTCAGAGTTGAAGTTGTTCCAAGAAAGAAAATCTGGTAAATATGTTTCTACAAATCAGGTGTCATGCTTGGCAGAAATAGAAAGCATTCCTGTTCAGTACCATAAAGAGTCGTTGCTGTGTCAAGATACATCCCATAAAAATCTTGCATTAAGCTTACGTGTACAGCAAATGAATGAAGAAGATGTTATCATTGATATTCTAGGACATATAGAGAAATGTAATAGTTATTCCACTACGGATGTCTCCAAGATGATCAAATTTGTCATGACAAATCTGAAGCATTTCCATAAAGGCAAGTGTATGGTCGACATTCTGAAGAGAATTAAGTTTGTCCCAAACATGAAAGGAAAATTACAAAGACCTGCAGACTTGTTTGATCCAGATGATGAACACCTTAAATGGATTATAATTGATCAAGGTTGTTTTCTAAACAAACAAAAGATTTGCATTGACATGAAACAATTACGAAAGCTTGGTTTGAAAGGTATCGGTGATTTGACTGATGATGATATCTTAAAATGTGCCACAGAACTTGACAAAAAAGCTAGAACTGAACAGTGTTCCAATATAGAAAGAGATAGGTCGGTGAAGCTTCTTGAAGTTTTAAATGCCAAACCAGACATTTTGTGCAACCGATCAATTACTCGTTCACTGCTGCATGGTCTGAGGGGTCTGTATTTTGTACTACCAATGAATAGACCATCTAGTTATCCCACGTCGTTACCATGGTACACATCACCACTACCGTTTTGTAGACCGATAGATATGTTAAGTTCTGTACTTTGGCCTTTGGTTGGAAGTGTTAAACCAATGTCTAATGAAATTAAATTTATGGATCTGTCGACATCTCTTGAATTGAATACCATGCCATCTGTTGATGACGTAATTCAGCAACTGACAGTGATCATTCAGAAATTTGAAGACAAAGAGAAACATTTGCTTCTAGATATGGTTGGAAGAATATATCAGTTTCTGGCAGACCATTGTGAAAATCAAATTCATTACCACAAGTTGAAATCATTGAATAATTGGATTTGGACTGGCACAAAGTTTGAACAGCCAGAAAAGGTATATTTAAACCCAAAAGATGATGACCTTGCTTTGGAACCATATCTTTTTATGTTGCCTTCGGAATTCAGAAAAGAAGAACAAATTACTTTCTTTGAAAGAATGAATTGTGTCGATTGTCAGAACACTGAAATACTTATTAAAGTTGAAACTATGATACAAGAGAAGTACAATGAAGGACATTCCAACACGAGTGCTGCTCATGATCTACAACTTGTTATAAGCATTCTAAATAGACTTAAACAGGATCCACATCTTGATAATTGCAACATTTTTTTTCCAGTGCACACTTCATCCCTTGGACAAGTTATATTAAAGCCAGCGATAGAATGTAACTATTGTAATGCTGACTGGCTTAAAGATGCCGCCGAGGAAGATGGACAGACAGTATTCTACGTTCATGAGGACATACCTCATGATACAGCTGCAAAGCTAGGAGTACCCTCATTGACCGAGAGTTTATTAGAAGATACCGAAGGAGTTGAAGAATGGGGGCAAAATGAACCTTTGACACGAAGAATAAAAAATCTCTTAAAGGACTATACAGATGGGTTTTCAGTTCCGAAGGAAATCGTTCAAAATGCTGATGACGCAGGTGCCACAAAAGTATGTTTCATGTATGATGAACGGCAAAATAAAGAATGTAGGAACAGATTAATCCATGAAAATATGGCTGAATGTCAGGGTCCTGCTTTATGGGCATATAACAATGCCATGTTCTCTTCTAAGGATTTACGAAACATTACGAAACTAAGTGGAGCTACAAAAGAATCAGATACAGCAAAAATAGGCAAGTTTGGTCTTGGATTTTGTGCAGTATACAACATGACAGAAGTACCCAGTCTAATATCAGGCGACCAGATTGTAATATTTGATCCACACACTAAATATCTAGCATCGGCATTGAAAGATATCAGACGACCCGGTATAAAGATTGACTTGAAATCCATGAAAAATCAACAGATGGTTAGGCGCATGACATCACAGTTTCAACCCTTTCAGAAGGTGTTTGGGTGTAATGTAAACATTAAAGGAGGACAATGTTCATACGATGCTACATTGTTCAGATTACCCCTGCGAACGGCCATCCAAGGAGAAAGCAGTGAAATATGCAACATTGTGTATAATAGACATGAAATGAAACAATTGATGAAAATATTTTTCGAGGCA
>MJUT01007661.1:0-10856 GCA_002080005.1 Gigantidas platifrons
TCATACAAGCCTATCACCAATACGGCGTGGGTTCGTGCCCAGTTTTGTAAATTATCAAAAAAGGGTGCACTCAACTCGCATCCGCAAGTGATAAAGTTTACCAGTTGCTTTCCCGGGGTCGGTGGTTCTTTCCGGGTACTCCGGCTTCCTTCACCACCTAAACTGATCGCCATGATATAGCTGAAATATTTCTGAAAGTGGCGTTAAGCACCAAAAAATTCAAATTCAATTATATGGTTGTGGTTAATTTTGTTGACGGGGGAAACTTGGGTACCCAGAGAAAACCACTGACAAGAAGAGTTTGAAGATACCAAAGGGGTAATCAGAGTCCGTAATTCCATACCAACAGAAAAAAGTACAAAAGGACAAGCCAAAATCTACAAAACATTATACTGAAAACTAAAGATCGAGCAACACGAACCCCACTAATAAATGGGGTTGAACTCAAGTGCCCCGGAAGGGTAGGCAGTCCCTGCTCCACTAGTGACACCCGTCGTATTACTCTAGTTATAAGTCATGAATGAGGAAAAGACCTGCAAGTACTTGGACAAGTGGAACATATCCGTGGTCATTTGTGGCGGACAAACTTTATCAAATAAGTTTGTATCGTCATGAGCAGGATTCAAATTTAAAAAAATGTTAGTGGTCATAGGCACTGATTACACGGGTACTTGTTTATCCAACTACCATATGATCCCGACCACGACGGCCTCCATTTAATAACAATTGGTTCACCAATGGCAATACAGAATATAATTAATAACTGGTCATAGGCATGTATTCCATATCATAGGATAACGACAATGATGGCCTCTAGAAGGATTCATTTATATTGTGGCAGTCAGTTTTATTGGTGGAGGAAACCAGAGAAGCCAGCGAAGACCACCGGCCTGTCGCAGGTCACTGACAAACTTTATCACATAATATTGTATCAAGCACACCTCACCTGAGTGGGATTCGAACACACAACTTCAGTGTTGATAGGCACTGATTACATAGGTAGTTGTAAATCCAACTAGCATACGATCATGACCACGACGACACCAGCAGATAAAAATATTAATTACTAGTCAACTTATACACACTCTAAATTAGCATCTTTCTCAATTTTAATGAATAAATGGACAGTTTTAAAATTATTATAACTTCTCAAATTTTTCCTCAGTAAAAAGTTTGTACACTAATTATAATGTAAATTAATTATTTATTCTTATTATTATACATGATGTCCTTAATTATTGAGGGCTATGCCTGTTATGCAATCACATTAGATATTGTATAATTAAATTATGCACTTTATCCAATAAAATATTTGAATTGAAAATTTAATTAATTGACTTGACTGGGCCAATGACCCTTTTGACCAGGTTTATGAATAAACATTAAAATTGAATGAAAAACAACAATTTTCAAAATTTTGAAACTGTCATTTTTTGGCCACTTTATCTCCTCTACCGTAAAAAAGGGGAGGTAATGTATTGATATAATGCCACTAAAAGGGGAGGGAATCTATTGATATAATACCACAAAAAGGGGAGGAAATCTATTAATATAATACCATAAAAGGGAGGTAATCAGGGGCGGATCCAGGATTTGTGGTTAGGGGGGCGTGAGTAGGCGATGGTTCTGGGGACCGGTTAAGGTCCCCAGCTGGTCTAGGGTAGAGCCTTGGTAGGGGGCCCAGGGGGGCGAAGCCCCCAGAAGCTCTGGGGGTTTAAAGAATTAGACATTTATTTGAACGACAATTTTGAATCAACCACACTATTTTTATCGGACCAAAAAAACTTGACTTTGAGTCTTAATTTTGTCGGATAATTGTTGACAGTATGTTCAGTTTGTCAGATTATAAGAACCTAAAGTAAAACTTTTTTTAACAACCGTGATGCGAATTGTTCAACTCATGACTGAACGATCACGATATTTTAACCCTTTAAAGAACTATTGGTTTAGTTTTAAAGCAGTCCTCATTTCACTAATTGGTCTGTACTTTCGGTGCTTGTCCTTTCGGATGGTTCTAGTTAGTACTGCTCATCCAGATGGAGCTGTTCTTTTCGTCGTTTGATTCATTCATTGAAAACGTATGATTCGACCGCTCTTGTTTATAGACAAACAAAAGCGGAAATTGTCAATACATGAAATTGTTGTTGATTTCTGATTAGCTAACGTAGATAAATTAAATGATCAGAATCGTTTCATGTAGCATTAATCAGGGTCGGATCTAGGATTTCCAGTCAGGGGGCGCATTCAAAATAATGGCGCCGAGCGGAGCGAGGTGCGAAAAATTGTTGGGGGTATTTCGTGTGAAAAATCACGATTTTAAGCAAAAAAATATCACATTTTTTCCAATTTAAGGGGGGGGGGGGCGCCGCTTGCGCTCCCCTTGAATCCGCCCCTGTTAATGTTAACATATTCACCTTTTTTTGTCTATGAACAAGAACGAATCATACGTTTTCAATGAATGAACCAACGGCGAAACGAAAAGCTTCTTCCGGACGGACAGTATACTGATCATTTATCAATGGGTAGATCTAGAGCTTTTTAGAATGATATCCCAAATTTACTCCTAATATCATTACTATTCATTTTGACTTTTGAAGAGTTTCAGATAAGATTGCTGCGACAGTAATAATAGGGATTCATTGTGGTCGAAATAACACAAGCTTTTTATCTTGAAGTTACAAACATTGTTTGTTGAACTGCTTAATTAACGTTGTATAACATATGCTTTGCGAATTTTAGGGGGGGCGGACGCCCCGCACGCCCCCTCTAAATCCGCCTCTGTTTACTAAGGCTGTCACGGTTATCCGTGTAACCGTCGGCGGTTAGATTTCAAATCCTATCCGTTTAAAGAATTAGTAAACGGTTAACCGTAATGTATACGTGTATACGAGATCAAGCTTACAATACGGTCAAGTAAAAGTACAGTAACATCGGTAAAACAAAAAATCAAATAGCAATCTGAATTGAGATTAAAGATCAATTACATTGTCAATAAATGTTAATTTTGTCATTGTTTGTAGCCGGTGACATAAGTGTCAAAGAGTTGATGTTTCAGCGTCTTTCAGTCGAAAGTTTCAAATGAATGATGGCAAGTTCAAAACGGTCGGGTGTCTGGCAATACTTTGGTTTTTTTTTTATGTTCATACTGTAAATGCTTCAGTTTTTTTTGTGGTCTTATTCTCCTACCCACGTAGAATTATTTTCTCTGTGATATATTGCATACCAATAATTTTTTTGTCTACCTTCCTGTTGCTGATATTCGTCAAAACAACTTTGAGACAGTCCCTTTTATTCATTACCCAATCAAATGTTTAACACACATCAGGTCATCGGGTGAACAGTGTATCCCAATACACAACTTGGAAAATAAATATGTTCGTTGGCCACTGACGTTGGGTCGTTTAACACACTGTCGTTTTATGAGAAGACCTCAGAGTTTGAGAGTACTTTTATTTCATATTCCTGACAAACCCCTCACTGTAACTCGTAGATCTTATCACGTTTTACATGTCAATGGAAGTTAATTCAATAAAAGGCCGTTGGTCACTGGTCCCCCGACGCCAAGGTTACATCGTAAGATTAAATTTTGAAACTACTGTAAACTAGAGGGTCAGAGGAGCCTGTATCACTCATAATTCTGAAAAGGGACCATCCAAGGACCATTTTGAAGTAAAAAAAGGGGACTAACTCTGGTTAGATTTGTCGAAAAATCATCATCCAACTTGACCTAGATATTCATGAGATACATTTACATACCAAACCTAGTTTCAATCTGACTTTTTGTTCACAAGTTATAATTTGGAAACCAAATATTTAGCAATTTTGAGGTATAAAAAGGGGTAAAACTCTAGTAAAAATAGTCGAAAAATTGTCATTATCGAACTTGAACTAGCTATTCATAAGATACACTTACATACCAAACATAGCTTCAATCTGACTTTTCATTCACAAGTTATCATCTGGAAACCAAAAAGCACATGGACGGACGAACGGACGGACGGAGGGACGATACCCGTTTCTATAGTCCCCTTCGACGAAGCGTCGGGGGACAATAATCCCAATCAAAATACGACCACATATTGTGTTTACTGACTGACGAGATCGACAAACCCAACCATGATACGACAATATTTTGAGCTTACTGACGAACGACAACAACAATGAACCCAACCATAATACGACCATATATTTTGCTTACTGACGGACAACAACAACGACAAACCCAACCATTATATGACCACATATTGTGTTTACTTACTGACAACAACGTACGACGAAACCAACGTTAATACGACTACATATTGTGTTTACTGATGAACGAGAACGACAAATCCAACCACATATTTTGTTTACTGACAGACGACAACAACAATAAACCCAATCATAACACGACCACATATTGTGCTTACTGACGGACAACAAAACTAAACCCAACCATAATACGACCGCATATTGTGTTTACAGATGAACGAGAACAACGACAAATCCAATAATAATACGACCACATATTGTGTTTACTGACAGACGACAACAACAATAAACCCAATCATAACACGACCATATATTGTGTTTACTTACGGACGACAACAGCAATAAACCCAATCATAATACGACCACATATTGTGTTTACAGACAGATGACAACGAAGACAAACCAACCATGATGCGACAATATATTGTGTTTACTGACGAACAACAACAACAATGAACCCTACCATAATATGACCACATATTTTGCTTACTGACGGACAACAACAACGACAAACCCAACTTTAATATGACCACATATTGTGTTTACTGACTGACGACAACGTACGACGAAGCCAACCATAATATGACTACATATGGTGCTTACTGACGGACGACAACAAAACTAAACCCAACCATAATACGACCACATATTGTGTTTACTGATAAACGACAACACCGACAAAAACATCCATAATACGACAACGTATTGTGTTTTTTTGACGGACGACAACAACGAGAAACCCAGCCATAATACGACAGCATATTGTGTTTACTGAATGACGATACCGTACGACGAAGCCAACCTTAATACGACTAGATATGGTATTTACTGAATGACGACATCGACAAACCCAACTATGATACGACCATATATTGTGCTTACTGACGAACGACAACAATAAACCCAATCATAATACGACCACATATTGTGTTTACAGACAGATGACAACGAAGACAAACCCAACCATAATACGACCACATATTGTGTTTACTGACGGACGACATCGACAAACCCAACCATGATGCGACAATATATTCTGCTTACTGACGAACGACAACAACAATGAACCCTAGGCCTACCATAATACGACCACATATTTTGCTTACTGACGGATAACAATGACAAACCCAACCATAATACGACTACATATGGTGTTTACTGACGGACGAAAACAACAATAAACCCAACCATCATAAGACCACATATTGTTTAGGGAATGACGACATCGACAAACCCAACGATGATACGACCATATATTGTGTTACTGACTAACGACACCATCAATTAACCGAACCATAATACGACCACATCTTGGGTTTACTGACTAACAACAACAACAATTAACCGAACCATAATAAGACCAAACATTGTGTTTACTGACTTACGACAACGTACAACAAAGCCAACCATAATACGACCACATATTGTGTTTACTGACGAACGACAGCAACAATATTAAACCCAACCATCATACGACCACATATTGTGTATACTGAATAACGACATCGACAAACCCAAAGATGATATGACCATATATTGTGTTTACTGTCGAACGACAACAACAATAAACCCAATCATAATACGACCACATTTTATGTTTACTGACAGACGACAACAATTACAAACCCTACCATAATACAACCACATATTGTGTTTACTGACTAATGACAATTAACCGAACCATAATACGACCACATATTGTGTTTACTGACGAACGACAGCAACAACCAGAGGCTCTCAAGAGCCTGTATCTTTCACCTGGATATAAACAGATCCAATTGGTCCTATGTGAAAACTATGTCCTGAAGTGGTAGTCATCTTGAACGAGAACAACGACAAATCCAACAATAAACCCAACCATCATACGACCACATATGGTGTTTACTGACGAACGACAGCAACAATAAACCCAACCATAATACAACCACATATTGTGTTTACTGACTAACGACAACAACAATTAACCGAACCATAATACAACCACATCTTGTGTTTACTGATTGATGACAACAACGACAAACCAAACCATAATAAGAACAAACATTGTGTTTACTGACTTACGACAACATACAACAATGCCAACCATAATACGACTACATATGGTATTTACTGATTGATGACAACAACGACAAACCAAACCGTAATAAGACCAAACATTGTGTTTACTGACTTACGACAACGTACAACAATGCCAACCATAATACGACCACATATGGTGTTTACTGATTGATGACAACAACGACAAACCAAACCATAATAAGACCAAACATTGTGTCTACTGACTTACGACAACGTACAACAAAGCCAACCATAATACGACCACATGGTGTTTACTGACGAACGACAGCAACAATAAACCCAACCATAATACGACCACATATTGTGTTTACTGACGAACGACAGCAACAACCAGAGGCTCTTAAGAGCCTGTATCTTTCACCTGGATATAAACAGATTCAATTGGTCCTATGTAAAAACTATGTCCTGCAGTGGTAGTCATCTTGGAATTTCGATCAACATAAAAAACACAAAAGGACCTTCCAATGATTGATGCACAGTTTAAGTACCGGTTCAATCAGTGCAATAGCTTCAGGGAAGAACATATTTCTGTATTTTCCAACATGGTCCTGTGTTAATACTATGACCTGTGGTGGCAGCCATCTTGAATTTCCGATCGGCATAATTAAGCCAAACTTTTTAGAAGACCTTTAAATGATCCTTCCTAGGCAGTTTGGTTTCAATTGTCCATGTGGTTTAAGAGAAAAAGCGTTTTGAAGCATTTTTTCCCATAGGGTCCAAAGTTAATCTAAGTCCAGCCGTAGCCGCCATTTTGAATTACATAGCGGAACAAAAAACGTAAAGTTTGTAGAGGACCATCCAATGGACTTTCATGTATAGTTTGGCTTTAATCACATTTGTAGTTTCTGAGAAGAAGGCATTTGAACATTTTCCCAAAGGGTCCGATATTAATCTATGTCCTGCGGTAACAGCCATCTTGGATTTCTGATCGACATAAAAAGCATAAACTTTGTAGAGGACCTTGTAATGATCCTTCCTGGGAAGTTTGGTTTCAATTATCCAAGTGGTTTCAGAGAAGAAGCGTTTTGAAACAGTTTCCCCATAGGGTGCAATGTTAAACTAAGTCCTGCCGTAGCCGCCATTTTGAATTTCATAGCGGAACAAAAAACCTAGTTTGTAGAGGACCATCCAATGAACATTGATGTACTGTTTGGCTTTAATCATATTTGTAGTTTCTGAGAAGAAGGCATTTGAACATTTTCCCATAGGGTCCAATGTTAATCTATNGGTGGCAGCCATCTTGGATTTCCGATCGGCATAAAAAACAGAAACTTGGTAAAGGACATTCCAATGATCATTCAGTTACAGTTTGGGTTCAGTCAGGTGATTAGTTTCAGAGAAGATCTTTGAAATTTCAGCCAATCAGAGCATATTATTGGCCCTGGCAGCCATGTTGAATATCCGACTGGAACGAAAAACAGAAACTTTGTAGAGGACCATCCAAGGAACATTCCTGCTAAGTTTGGTTTTAATTGGTCAAGTGGTTTAGGAGAAGAAGCTTGAAACGTGAAAAATTTACAGATGACAGACGACGGACGCCAAGTGATGTCAATAGTTCACATGGACCTTTGGTCCAGGTGAACTAATAAACCCAACCATCATACGACCACATATTGTGTTTACTGAATGACGACATCAACCAACCCAAAGATCATACGACCATATAGTGTGTTTACTGTCGGTCGACAACAACAATAAACCCAATCATAATACGACCACATTTTATGTTTACTGACCGACGACAAAAATGACAAACCCTACCATAATACAGCCAAATATTTTGTTCACTGATCAAACGACAACAACAATAAGCCCAATCATAACATGACCATATATTGTGCTTACTGACGGACGACAACAAAGCTAAACCCAACCATAATACGACCACATATTTTGCTTACTGACGAAAACAACGACAAACCCAACCATAATACGACCACATATTGTGTTTACTGACTGACGACAACGTACGACGACGCCAACCATAATACAACTAGATATGGTGTTTACTGCCGGACGACAGAACAATAAACCCAACCATTGTACTACCACATATTGTGTTTACTGATTGACGACATCGACAAACCCAACGATGATACGACCATATATTGTGTTTACTGACGAACGACAACAACAATAAACCCAATCATAATACGACCACAGTTTATGTTTAATGACAGACGACAACAATGACAAACCAAGCCATAATACAACCCCATATTTTGTTTCCTGACCAAACGACAACAATAAACCCAATCATAATATGACCACATATTGTGTTTACAGATGACAACGAAGACAAACCCAACCATAATACGACCACATATTGTGTTTACTGACGGATGACATCGACAAACCCAAACCATGATGCGACAATATATTGTGTTTACTGACGAACGACAACAGCAATGAACCCTACCATAATACGACCACATATTTTGCTTACTGACGGACAATGACAAACCTAACTATAATACGACCACATATTGTGTTTACTGACTGACGACAAGGTACGACGAAGCCAACCATAATACGACTACATATGGTGTTTACTGATGGACGAAAACAACAATAAACCCAACCATCATACGTCCACATATTGTGTTTACGGAATGACGACATTGACAAACCCAACGATGATACGACCATATATTGTGTTTACTGACTAACGACAACAACAATTAACCCAACAATGGTGTTAAAGAACAGTGAATTAGGCCTCGACAATATAACTGAAATATTGTTGACAGAGATGTTAAGCAACAATAAAACTGACATCGACGATCAAACTGAAATATTGTTGACAGAGGCATTAAACAACAATAAAACTGACATCGACAATATAACTGAAATATTGTTGGCAGTGGCGCTAAACAACAATAAAACTGACATCGACGATCTAACTGTACTATTGTCGACAGTGGTGTTAAACAACAATAAAACTGATATCAACGATCAAAGTGAAATATTGTTGACAGTGGCGTCAGACAACAATAAAACTAACATCGACGATCTAACTGAAATATTGTTGACAGTGGCGTTAAACAACAATAAAACTAACATTGACGATCTAACTGAAATATTGTTGACAGTGGCGTTAGACAACAATAAAACTAACATCGACGATCTAACTGAAATATTGTTGACAGTGACGTTAAACAACAATAAAACTGACCTCGACGACCTAACTGTAATATTGTTGACAGTGGCGTTAAACAGCAATAAAACTGACATCGATGGATCTAACTGAAATATTGTTGACAGTGGCATTAAACAACAATAAAACTGACATCGACGATCTAACTGTAATATTGTTGACAGTGGAGTTAAACAACAATACAACTGACATCGACAATATAACTGTAATATTGTTGACAGTGGCATTAAACAACAATAAACCTGACATCGACGATCTAATGAAATATTGTTGACAGTGGTGTTAAACAACAATTGGTGATAGGCTTGTATGAGTTGTTAGATACGACGACCTAACTCATTGAGCCAGCCGGGCCCCTATGTTAGGCACTGATTTAATATCAAACCATCATAGTGATCTCAGTATTGATAATGTCTTGTAAAATGTAATTTCTCTCATTTTATTTCTAGGCAAAATATGAGGTTAAGCTGTTAAGGATGAACATTATATGGAACATCAAGTATTTTATATCGAGGTGTACTCGATACAACATTATGTGATAAAGTTTGTCAGGGACTTCCGACAAGTCTGTAGTTTTCTCGGTCACCAATAAAACTGATCGCCATGATATAATTAAAATATTGTTGAAAGTGGCATTAAATACCATAAACCATAAAACCTTAATATATATTATCTAGATTTTTATTTTTATTTAATCTGTTAATAAATGTATTGGACTTATAATAAATGTGTATTTGATATGCTATAAATAAACACATTGTACAGGTTATACTTTATATATCAATTTTATGTATGAAATATTCTATAAAAAACATGTTATACATTGTCCAAATATTGTAATGATCCAAATGGTGTAACTAGTTCCCTCACATCACAGGCGCTTGTGTAGAGTCAAAAATATGCTCGCTATATACCTAAAATACCACAAGGCCGGACTCACTCCCACTACCACTGTCACTTCAACCGCTATTTCCCCTGTCAAAATGTCGATAGAACACAAATCGCCTACTGATTTGCGTAGTGAAATGATTTTTCTTCAAGGAAAATCCGTTTTTTATATCTTTCTACCTTCTGCACCCCCATACTGACAGATAATCCTCCGATTTTGCATATTTTTGACTCTACACAAGCGCCTGTGCTCACATGTTGTAAATTGTCCAATTGTGAATGATCCAAATGTTTTAAATGATCCATATATTTTTAACAGTCCAAATGTTGTGAATGGTCCAAATATTTATTAATGTTAATAGTTCAAATGTTGTAAATGACCAAATTGTTGTAAATGGTCCAACTGTTGTAAATCATCCAACGGTTGTTAATTGTCCATATAAATGAGCGGAATGTTCTAAATTGTCCAACTGTTGTGATA
>MJUT01007663.1:13792-53940 GCA_002080005.1 Gigantidas platifrons
GTCCTGTGTTGGCATTGTGTTGAGGAGTTGTATAAAATCTTGCCATTGTAGCTGCAGGTCCTCTGGGTTCATTGAGAAGTGGGCTGCTATGTCGTACACCTCAGTATACCCATAAAGAGCTGGAAAGTCAACTGAGGTTCCACTGAAGTCCATGACAGCTAGCTGGTCAATGGGACTGCTTGGTCATGGGATAACCACCTGTGGTGTTTGGCTTGTTTGATAGACAGTTTTTTTGTGTTTCATTTCATTGATATAAATATGTTCAATTTATGATTTGGATTTCAAGTAACTGTAACAAGTTTGTAAAAACGTCGATTTAATTTTTTTTTAAATGTATATTGTAAGTTGTCTCTAATTTTTCCCTGTATATTTTATATAAAAACCACAATTTTCCAAAAAATTATACAGAGGTTATTTCTTGACCAATTTTGTTGGAAATTGTTTTAAGTTTTTCCTCATAATCATCATATAATTTTGTGATTAAAAATAAGACAATTATATGAAGATTATAACAACCAACTTCGAGGAAAATCGGAGATGACAAACATTTTTTTCCAGTTACGGTATATACAAACTGTTTTCCTTCGTTCAATTAAATTAAAGTAGCCGAATATGCAAAGAGTCAATAAAAAGTTATTTTAACTTCCTTGCTATTTTTAGCACGTAATTACCATGATGTACAACATACAAATTTTCAAATGTCATTAAAAATAAAAATTGTAGGTCAATGACGTACAACAAATGTGCCATATTTTATTATATTGGCACTTATTTTTCATTTTATTAAATAAATAAACATCTGCTAGTACCGAGTGGAATCTGTGTTGAAGAATGATCTGATTGACGCAATCTTCTGCTTGTCGCATGTCAACTGAGCTAAACAAAGTTTCTGTGAAGGCATATTTGAAACTGATGAAATATACTTTATTTTTATCATGGATTTATAACAACGAGCGGCTGTGACTAATCCTGAGTAGTGTACCAAGCTGAACACCACAAGCCGCCGACACTTCAATTATTTTATTAACTTCTTTCACCAAAATGAATGACCGCTAATTAAGGTTAATTGCCTTTGATCACCTGTAATTAACTATTTCAGACTATACAACAGGTGTCAAATTTTGTGATGTAATCTGTTAATTGACAGATCATACACATCGATCAATATTTTCAACAAGAGGAAGGCAGTTTTAGTATAAATTTTTAAAAAATTTCGAAAAAGGCACGAGGGCGTTTTGGATATGGTACTAGGGGCAGAAGGGTGCATCGCCCTTCTAAAATACCGTGGCGAGAGGTCTGCATAGTCAAATATCCATTTTTATGTTAAACAAGAACTGTATTCACATTACAGTCAAATGTCCATTTTTTTTTTTAAATGAACTTTTTCCTATGTTGAGAATGATACCAAACTCAGAAAACTGAAAAAGAATGCATAATATAATCACGAAACTAAAGTGAAGCTCTGTTACTTATTGAGAAACTAAGTGAAATGACATGTAAATATGTTCTTGTAGCAAGGTGATGATGGTGAGAAAAAGTTTGATCCTACTGGCTATGATAAAGATCTAGTAGAAGGTCTGGAGAGAGATATAATACAGAAAAATCCTAATGTACCATGGTAAGAACTCAAACATTCTATTCTACTGACATATGATATAATCTCTGATATTATAAAAACGTAGCTACATGTATTTAATTTAGTGCACATGACACGTTTCTGGAATAACCTTCATATGATACACTCATATTGAAAAGATTGGAAAGACAAATAATTTAAAAGACTGGGGACAATTAAACCAAGTGCCTAAACAGGATAGCCAAAATCGTCTAATGTTATCCGGGGCCCGAGTGACTCAATGAGTTAGGTCGTTGGATCTAACAACTCATACAAAGCCTTTCACCAATACGGCATGGGTTCGTGCCCGACTTTGTAAATTACAAAAAAGGGTGCACTCGACTTGCAGCCGCCTGTGATAAAGTTTACCAGTTGCTTGCCCATGGTCGGTGGTTTTCTCCGGGTACTCCGGCTTCCTCCACCACTAAAACTGGTCGCCATGATATAGCGTTAAAACCCCAAAAATCAAAAAAATCAAATTGAATGTTACCCACGCTGGAGGGAGAACAGCCTTAGTTTTAATACAGGTAAATTACATTATTTAGGAACTGTACATTTAGACTGTTGTTTCAGTGAGCTAGCTAGCACTATGAATAACTTAATTAAGCATGTTGGTCTAGTGCAAAGCAGAAATCATCATCTCATTAAAAAAGTAACTTGTTCTGACCATGAAATTGCTTACAAAAAATTGCCTATTTGGCTTTAAGCAACAATCACTCACCACAAAGTGGAAATCGTCATTGTCTCATCAAAATGTAGATTGTTCTGACCATGATATTGTTTTAAAAAAATTTGCTTATTAGGCTTTAAACAACAATTACTGGCTGTACATTACAGGACTGACATAGCAGATTTAGTAGAAGCTAAGAAACTGTTACAAGAAGCTGTCGTTTTACCACTTGTTATACCAGACTTTTTCAAAGGCATTCGTAGACCATGGAGGGTAAAATTTACTTTCAATATCTCAATCTTTACCAACAAGTTTTAGAAAATGTTATGTAATATTGCTTAGGTTATATGTGATAATTATACTGCCATTCTACAAATTAATGGTCACCTGTTCATCATTGGTAATCCATAAATGATCATGGCTTCAAGTAAACTGCACTCATCACCATGAGTCAGTTGGTAGAGAAATCTTTGTTTCACAGTCTTCACGCTAACCCACTAGCCTGAAACCCGGGACAAGTAAAACTTGATTCAGACAAGTGTCATTTGTGAAAATTATGAAAGAATTTGATTGAATAAATAGAAAATTTTTCTAAATTTTGCTTTCGGGCAAGTAGGTGGAAAAAAAATAAGGCAAAGACTGATTTCGTTATCGTAAGTGTAATTTTAGTCGTAAGATTAAAATTTGTCATAAGATAATCTTTGTGAAAAGGACTTAGGAATTGTCGTAAGATCATCTTAAGTGAAAAAGTTAGGACTATAGTTACAAATTTTTGTGAAAATAGCTACTGAGCTCTAAAAAATTGAAAGCCGAGTGAAGCATAAATAACAAGATCTGAGCTCTAAAAAGTCAAAAGCTGAGTGAAGCATGAATAACAAGATCTGAGCTCTAAAAAGTCGAAAGCTGAGTGAAGCATAAATAACAAGATCTGAGCTCTAAAAAGTCGAAAGCTGAGTGAAGCATGAATAACAAGATCTGAGCTCTAAAAAGTTGAAAGCTGAGTGAAGCATTTATAACAAGATCTGAGCTCTTAAAAAGTCGAAAGCTGAGTGAAGCATGAATAACAAGATCTGAGCTCTAAAAAGTTGAAAGCTGAGTGAAGCATGTATAACAAGATCTGAGCTCTTAAAAAGTCGAAAACTGAGTGAAGCATGAATAACAAGATATGAGTTCTAAAAAGGCGAAAGCCGAGTGAAGCAAGAATAACCAAATCTTAGCTCTTAAAAGACGAAAGCTGAGGGTTGTTATTTACCCGCTGTGCATACCATTGTGAAATACATTAGATGATTAAGGGATAATGGTCGATTATATTTCTGATACTAATTCTTTAAAATTGATCACTGTGTGTTTGGGTGATTTAAAGAATTGTCTGGTTTTCTATGTGTTTGTTTGATCAGACTTGATGTGTGGGTTAAAACAGACAATTGGCCAATATTCAGAGGGCCTAGTTTTAATGCAGTTATTTTCATGTGAATTGACTTGAATTATTGATAGCGTTAATTATCAGTTTAAAGTAAAATCTGAAATAGATGTGTTAATTGTGTTACCATAGCAACTATTTTATATTAAATTTATCCAAAAGGATTTTTGAAAAGAAAAGGCTTTGAGTTAAAAGCAGAAATATTGAGCTACAATTTCTGTCCATAGGGTGTGTTAATGGTTGGCCCTCCTGGTACAGGCAAGACGATGTTAGCCAAAGCTGTAGCGACTGAGTGTGGTACCACATTCTTTAATGTTTCATCCTCAACCTTGACCTCAAAATACAGGGGGGAATCTGAGAAGTTAGTTAGACTGCTGTTTGAAATGGTAAGATATTGTACCTTATTTTATTTATCTTTTTTTCTGCCTTTGGTGTAGGGAGTGCTGATGGTTGGCCCTCCTGGGACGGGCAAAACGATGTTGGCAAAAGCTGTGGCCACAGAATGTGGAACAACTTTTTTCAATGTTTCTTCATCTACCTTGACATCAAAGTACCATGGGGAATCAGAAAAACTTGTCCGAATACTGTTTGAAATGGTATGTTGCACTTTGTCCATTTGTACTGCACTAACTTTCAGAATTACTAAGAATGGTTATTGGTTAGATAGAATATTTTCCCATTTCTCATTTTTTTAAAAAGAAGTTTTTTAAGGTAATTTTGCAATTCTTTTGTTTTGTACAGTCAAAGCTGCTGATTCTGTCACCTCTTATTAAGCAGTCTCCTGTATTAAAAGGTCACATTTGCCTTGTCCTTTCATAGAAAATTTCATATGAAATGAACCACTTCTCATATAAAATACTATTTCATTTGACATTAATATGATAACATTGATATACACAATGTTCTAAAAAAAATATACAAATTTTATAATTTTTCTTCTGCTGTGTAACAAATACAGTCTAACATGCCCATGCGGTCACCTCTATTAAGCAGTCATCTGTATTAAAAGGTCACCTTATTCTTGTCCTGTCATGAATTGAACCTCTCTTAAGAGGTCATCTATCTTAAAAGACCACTTTTTCTTTGTCACAAAGGTGACCTCTTAAGACAGGTTTGACTAATCTTTTCTTATTGTCGGAATTACGATGATATTTTTGGAATAACCTTAGTGTTTGTTATATTTTAGTTCTTTAGTATTATTTGTCTAGAAACATCAATAATGTCTTTAAAACATATAGAAACGTAGGTTTGGTTTGGTTTATTGTGTTTAACGCCACTTTCAACAATATTTCAGTTATATCGTGGCGGTCAGTTTTATTGGTGGAGGAAATTGGAGTACTCGGAGAAAACCTGCCGCAGTTCACTGACACACTTTATCACATAATGTGTATAGAAACATACAACATCTTTGATAAATAGATAAAATTGAAAATACCAGTGGCTATGTTCAAAAGCCATGTAAGCAATCGTCTCTATAAGAAAAAAAAGTATATCATTGTAATATTTAACAGTAACCTGACAAGTTTTATTCAAGTGCTTGTACAAAAGCCAGGAATATTAGCGGTCATGTCTATGTGTATTATGGGTATCTATTTTGCCTCAGTTTCTATTGGTATTTTTTGTTTTTCATTTTATTGTATGAATGTATGAAATGATTAATTTTTTCCAGGCCAGATTTTATGCACCAAGCACAATATTTATAGATGAGATTGATTCCATCTGTTCTAAGAGAGGATCTGACTCGGAACATGAAGCCAGTAGAAGAGTCAAATCTGAGTTGTTAGTCCAAATGGATGGTAGGTACTCATACATTTATCCTTCGTATATTAATACTTACTATTTATACAGAAAAAAAAATCCTGGAAGAGTACAGTCAAAAGCCTGCCCATGGTATCACCTCTATTAAGCAGTCACCTATATTAAAATGTCACCATTTTCTTGTCCTGTCATAGAAAATTTCATATGAATTGAACCTCATTCAAGAAGTCACCTAATTTAAAAGACCATCTTTTCTTCTCCCCAAAGGTGACCTCTTAATACAGGTTTGACTGTATCTGACTAAAATCAGAAAATTACCAGAAAATTACTTCTTTTATTATACCCCCGGCAAACAAAGTTTGCGGGGAGGGGGGGGTATATAGGAATCACCCTGTCCGTCTGTCCGTCCATCCATGTACCTTGTAAGCGCAACTCCTCCTAAACGGCTTATTGGATTTTTATGAAACTTTACACACTTGTAGTACACTACCTGCAAATGTGCATGAAGGAATATGGTTGTTGTCCAAAATTTAAAAGGGGAGATAATTCAACTTATACTGTCTGTCCGTCCATGTAAACGGCTTATTGTATTTTTATGAAACTTTACACACTTGTAGTACACTACCTGCAGATGTGCATGAAGGAATATGGTTGCTGTCAAAAATTTAAAAGGGGAGGTAATTCAACTTATGCTTTCACGAAAAAGGGGTGGGGGGCATGTACCTTGTAAGCGCAACTCCTACTAAACTGCAAGCGGGCGGTATCACTCAGTGAGGTCACTCACAGTTCTAGTTATAGTTTGCTTGCCCATGGTCCATGGTCGATGGTTCTCTCCAGGTACACCGGCTTCTTCCACCACTAAAACTGGTCGTCATGATATAGCTGAAATATTGCTGAATGTGGCTGAATGGAAACATAATATACATGTATATTGATTTGTACTTCACATGACAAGTTGCACTGATTGAATTTACTCAAACAAAGCAGATTCTAATGTAAACTAGTCAATTTTCCATAACAGTAAAACTCATCTAATCTTTACCATTGAATAACGTCAAATATTAATGTTGTTGTCCAAAATCTACATAAGTTTAACCAGCCGTTTGAAAACCTTTCTAATATCTGTTCTGTTTTTCTGTCGTATACTAATTAAACATTTTTTTTAGCTCAGTGAATGAAGCTGAATAATGATATTTTCTTAATGTTAGAATGTTAATATTTTGTTTTATCCCAGGTATGTATAAAGGTAGGTTTATAGAATGTGAGGGTGGCATTTTGAATACCATTTTCAAAATCAGCTTTTAAGAGTATTCCCTGAAATATTTTTAATATGAGAATGCTTTAAATAGAACATGTTGGTATGCTTTCCTTTTTTTTTTATATATATATATATTAGATTTGTTTGTTATTTCTTATATATATATCTGATGAAAATATGACGTAGATAAATTATGTTTTGAATAATGTGATATGCTGATGCATGAAAGTGTAAATAATATCTATACTGCAATCAGTACCTGTATAAATGTATATGTATAAACATTACTAGACGTGAAATCTACAGGTACCCTGCTGTGTCTTATGTAGAGCGAAGAGCAATAGACACTGGTCAAACAGGGAACATGCCATAGACACACAAATGGAAATTCAAGCAAAATGTTAAATGTTTTTGCCTTTTTATGTGTAAATTTTGAAGAATTTTGTGAATACATGACATTGTGGTATAAATATACAATATTGGTGTATTGATGGTAAATATAGAATTTATGTGGCGAGGCTTAGAAACGGGGGAAAGATGAGGGAAAGATGAGCTTTTAGCGAGTTTTTCCAACCGTTTCGTGCCGAGCCACAAAAATTCTATATTTACCATCAATAGTGAATACACTAATATTGTATTTATCCTGCAATACAAAAGTTATTTGATTTAATAATTAAAAAAAGGTATCGAAAACCCCAATTGGTATCTCAGCGGAAGTTCAGGTAAGGGGTGTGGCTTAATAGCATTATTAAGTCAATGTGAAAAGTGTTATTATGACAGGGGTGTGGCTTAATAGAATTATTAAGTCAATGTGAAAAGTCATTTATGAAATAAAGAACTAAAAAGGTCCAAGTTGTTTTTTTATTTTCATCTTTCAGCTCTACATCCTTAATATGTAATATTATCGGCAAGTCAGAAATCATGTGATGATAGTTTATTTTTAAACAAATGTTCCACTGAAAAGTTGTGTTTATTGGCTGTAATGCTTGAATCTATGATAATGTTAAGAATTATACAAAAAAAAACTATTTCCAACATTGAAATAGTGTATTAATTATGAAATATTTCAGCTGTTGTTCTGTTTTGATCTACACGAGGCTACACGACCCCCCACGATGACCAGAATACGAAATGAAGCTTTTAGCAAATTTTCATCAATCTATTTAAATTTGTTCACTCTTCAATTTCCTTGCCAAAAATAAACTATTACTGGTAAATAGAAAATATTTATTAATTAACCAAACATATATGAATGGATTAGAGACTATATTATGTAATCAGTCGATGTCCTGATTCATAACTGACAGATGTAAACAATGAACCTATGATAATGCAAACACCACGTGTTGAAACTTTTTTTTTTTAATTCCACAACCCATTATATAATCGTTTTATTCTTGCAATTCATCATTTCATTGACAAAAATAAACTTTTCAAAAGAAAATATTATTTATAACCGCGATGACCCAAATATATTCTCTTATCCAAACATCCGGGTATTTAATAATAACAAATTTTTTAGCAATCAATTTTAATCGTTTCATTTTTATAATTTGTCTATTTTATTAACAAAAATAAACTATTGTAAAGAAAATATGACTTATTAGCAAAGTGTATGACTGGATCAGAGACTATATTATGTAACCTGACCATGTCAATAAAAAAAAATGGCGTATGTAAATAACCATTCTCTATCCAGAGTTGTCGTTCCTGCTACGCTACACAACATCTCTGTCAACGCTCATTACACAAGATTTTTGTAAAATTTATAAACAGTAAATAAAATCTACTTAAAATTGTTTTAATTATTGTAAATATCAATAAAGATGAAAATAAATCACTCATTTCAAATAAATTCTCTCTTAAAAATGATTTTACCCTCCACTTCTTGGAGAACTATTTTGCGGAGGTAAAAATTAAATAAAAAGTTAAAAACGATCACAAATCATTTTTAAGAGAGAATTTATTTGAAATGAGTGATTTATTTTCGTCTTTATTGATATTTACAATAATTAAAACAATTTTAAGTACATTTGTTTTACTGTTTCTAAGTTTTACAAGAATCTTGTAAAATGAGCGTTGACAGAGATGTGGTGTAGCGTAGCAGGAATGACAACTCTGGATAGAGAATGGTAAATAACAAGGCGTGCGATATTAAAAAATAAGGATGAAAACACATAAATTGACACTACACTGTAGGAATAATGACAGTCTTTTCTTTAGTAAGAATAAATACAGCAAGCAAGTTTGTTATACATTTAAATTTCACTCTGAAATCAAAATATGACTAAAACCACGATGTCAACAAACAACATGCTTATCCAACAAAACGTGACGCTATCAAAAAAATCAATAAATATCGTTAACTAATGAAATAGAAAATTCAAGAACAACTTTTTTGAATATTTTATTTAATAAAAAATACAATAATGGAGTATGTGAGCTCTTCCAAAGCTGCACTTCCTGTCAAAAATGTAGAAGAATATTCGATTATTACGAAGTTTGACAACTTTTTACCTGAATTTTTCCATCCAAATACCCGATGTATACGCTTATCCGATATTCAAATAAACAGAGGTTTTTTCCTCTAAAACTTAAGAAATGGTTTGGTGTTTTGAAAGAATATCCAATTATCGACAATATTCTATTATATGATATTCTAATAAGTGGAGTCGACTGTATTATGACACTGTCATAATAAAGCAACAGTTTATTTCAACCCATTTATTATGACAAAAAATAACCCAATTGCAGGATAAACACAATATACCTACATTGTTAGGAAATGTAAAAAATTATTGGTACTTTGGTGCCTTGATTCAGAAAGAAAAGCTTGTCTGAGGTTTGCTTTTCTTACAGTTTCTAAAGCGCATACAAATACATTTTATATTTGCCAACACTGTATGTATGTTCCAGACCATATGCGTATTTGAACCGTAGGAGTATACTCGTACAGTCCGACTGTATGAGTATACTCATACGGTCTAGTACGAGCTGGACCATACAGGTATTTAGAGTCCATAGGTTTTTTTTCAATACAAACATTATATCATAAACTTTTATTGAGTTTTACAAATTACATTTATCATAATTATAATTACTTTAAACAAAACACCATCACCTCATGAAAAGTAAACAGTTTTTGAACTATAATGCAATTTTAATTGTCTACCTGAATCACATTTTTGTATGCATGCCCAGAATGACACTTGCTGCTACAAGGAATGCCGGACTTTCTACACTTACATGTTTTGTTCATGGATGTTCCCTTGCTTTTACATCTTTTGCTTGCAAGAGAAAAACTTGTTTGTTTTGCAGCAACATGCAGAGAAATTTCTTCTTTTTTCCAATGCGAAGTTTCAACCTTACGTGTCAAAAGTTTTATATCACCCATATCATAGCATGAATTTAACACACCAAATTCACATGATAATTTGTACAAACTTGCATCTTTACCAATAATATCATCAACCCTAAACAATAATCGTGGTAGATCACCAGATGCCCTATCAATAATAGGTATTCTTACGGTTACAAAACTACCTTTTTCAGTTTTTGCATTAGACTTTGACACTTTCTTATTGTATTTTCTCATCCTATTTTCAACAGATTTTTTACAATTTCTGTCCAACATCTGTCTTATCCTGTCGTGAGTTGTAATTTGTCCGTCATCTGTTTTCATGGTACAGTTTCTGTCGTTTGTAGGGTCAACTATGACTGCCATGAGTTCATCCCGTGTAGGTCTGTAATCTGTAACATCGTAACTCTCAGTAGATATTTCCATCGTTTCAGTTTGTCTTCATTTTCGGGTCGGTTGTACATGTACGTCAGCCATAACTGTGAGCAGCTTAAGTCGACAATCGAACCCTGCGGTCACTGCCAGTCTCAATTTGTATGTCAGTGACAGTTTTTGTCTGTGAACCTGTGTTCATCGGTATGTTAATCCATCTCGATTTCTGTCTGCGATTTAGTATCGGTTTCTGTCTGTGAGTCAGTCCCATTGTCTGTCCGTACACCAGTCTGTAAGTCTCCGTCTGTGTCAAAAATGTATTCGACCTTTTCTTCGTCAATGAACTTGTCAGTCTCTTGTGAACCTACACAAATACCATCATTAGCTTTTTGACCAAATACCGCTTCAAAAGGTGTCATTTTAATACTAGAATGACATTGTGTGTTAAGCGAATATTGTATCTCATATAGAAACTCAAGCCATCCTGAGCGGGGTTTCTCTGCTCTTTATGAAACCAACAATTTGTGAAGAGAGTCATGCACTTGTTCCACTAAACCCTGTGCTCTTGGATGCCGAGGTCTTCCTGTTATGATTTTAACATTGCCGTTGCTTGGCCAATGTTTCTCTTATCACGGCGTTGCAGAATTCCCTCCCTTGTCATGTTGCAGGATCGATAGAAGGCCAACAACCGAAAATACATGCACTGTTAAATTATGAGCTACTTCATCTGCAGACTTATTTATTTGAGCCAGAAGAAATTGAATTTTGTGTAGTGGTCAATGTAATGACCGATCCAACAATAGTCCCCGTCTGGATCAGTGTGCTTATCAACTAAGTCTAACTGTCTTCTGTGCATGAAATATTTGGATGTGATGGGTTTAAGCGGAGCAACACTTCTTTGTGGCTTCTTACAAGCACACTGAACACAGCTTTTAATAAATTCCATACAAGCTTTCCTGGGAATCCCATAATAAGTTTGTTCAATGTCCTTGTATAATTTATGATATCCCATATGGGTCCTAGTTCCCTCATGCACAGACTTAAGTATTTCAAATATCTTATCAACTGTTACAACTTTTTTCCATTTTGTGAGTATTCCCATCCTTCCAGATTCCTACAGTTAAAAGAGAAAAACTCAAATCAGAAAAAGGTAAGACAGAATCTAAAACATAAAATTAAACAGAGAATGTAACATAATCTAAATAAAAGACAGAAAAGTTTAAAAGAACTAAAATATGGTATAGCAGTTGAAGTTCTACACGTTGGTACCGTACTTACCCCCACACACACACACTTTTTACACTTCATGCAACTCTAGTCGACATCTTTCAAATCTTTTTGTTGTCTTTTTGTTTTTGGTGACTTGTACCGTGTCTCCCCTTTTGAAGTTTACCGCATATCTACTTCCTGTTTACCGTGTGACCTACAAATGAACGAGTGGGGGTATTCTTGGCACGACGTAGCGTGCAACATCTTGTTTTGATATTGGGAGAATAGGTGAAAAAACGTAAAAGGGGCAATAAGTTGATAAAAGTATAGTTTACAAGATTACAAGATTTTATTGTCCCAGCAAGGGGCAGAGTCATTACAGTGATTTATATTACAAAAAAACATTCTAATACATACATGTAATAAACAGTTTACAAACAAGCAATTTGCAGAAATTAGATTGGTACATAAGTACTAAGCATATCTATGTTTCTGATGAGTATAATATTTGAAAGAGTCCACTGGGCAATTAAAAAAAAAAAAATAGGATTCTCACCTCATTTGCGGGTATGCAGAGTTCATTTTCCCTGCCAAACTAAGGGCAGTTTATCAATGTAAATTTCTTTTCCTTCACATACTGCTGGAATCTAGCTGAATCAGTTTTCCATTCATTAAAACATTAGTAATTCTCTCGGTCTTCTCACGAGTAAACAGTTGGTTTGATGGTTTTTGTAATAAAGTTCCTAAATATGCTTCAAATGTTTCTTCCCACATTCTGTTTACTTTAATAACTATTCAATTTCAAACTATTTTGTTAAAGGATATTAAAGCTCGTTTTAACATATATTTTTTCAGATTGTGACGAAGGTTGTTTCTTTTCAATTTAATTGTAAAAACAATCCAAAAATACTTTGCACGCCCATATAATCCCTAATATGGTTAAAATATCACTTAAAAGGGTCGAAATGAATTTGTGTCCAGGAAGCAAAAATTCAAATCAAGGCAAAGACCACAAGATATTACAGAATTATCAACGAATTATGTCACTTTTACAAAGGTTCATTGATAAAAACCGGGTTATATTAATGTTTCATAAATATCATTTATTGAACCAGTTGCAAGTTTTCATGAGATACAAAAAATTACCAAAATTACCTTTAATATCCCTTTAACTGCAAATGAGCAGAATGCACTTATAATATATTTTAGATTTGAATAATGTTGATATGTAAAATATTTTTGAAGCCTCGATATTCTCTTAAAACTAGGCAGACCGTACGCGTTTGAAAAAATATGCATGCGGTCCGGACCATATGCATATGTTCTGGAACATGTATATTATCTATTTATAATATGTCAAATTGAAATGGTATGTAATTAATCTTTGTTGTAATATTCTATTGGTTAAAGTTCTCTATTGAATCTGATAGCTGTGCATGGATTTCTATAATATATCAATGTTCTTTCTTGCCCTTGTTTAAGAATTTTCACACATTATATTAATGTTAACTGTTAGTGTGAATGCCTATATACTGTAAATAGAACAAGAGGCATGTTGTGCACATGTGTATGATAAAATGTGAATTAGGTGTATGTGGCAGGAAATCTGTATGTGTATCTATTCTATATTATTCCTTATCTTTTCTCATAAGATCTAAATATTATTAGGCAACTTGTGTTTAATACCTGTTTTCATTGGTTTACGTTTACCATCAAATCCACAGTTGATGTTTTGTAACTAAGAGTACTACTTTGAATGTGCCACCACTTTGAATTCTTGAAACCAAATGTGTCTAATTATTGCAATATAATCGAATAAAAAAACACCCAACTACCTTTAAAACTGGTCTTAATGAGATGTTTACTCAAAGCTCCTCTAGTCCCCAGCAAAATAACTTTACTCTTTAGCTTGTATTGATAAATACTACGTCTGTGTATATCCACTTATAAGTATGTGAGACTGTTAATTAAGTATGGTAAAGTAAAAGTAATCAAATCAGAAATATTATCAGTGTGTGTGATATAACAAGGAAATAACAAATACAAAGAATGCAACAACAATAGTCTGTTGCCTCGTCAAGATATCTGATACATGTATTTGCAAGATCGATTTTCAATATAAAAATACTGGATACTTGAAATAGGCATTTATTTCAATTTATTGACGAGTAAAACAAATTTTGAACATCGTATTGACATTTAAAGTGGTTTACTTTATAAGTGGATAATAATGAACGATAACAACATGGTAAACTGTACAACTTTATGTGATAAAATTTGTCATCGAGTTGCAGCAGGTCTGTAGGTTTCTTAGGATATTCCTGTTTAACCAATAAAACTGACCACCACAATATAAACGAAATATTGTTGACAGTGATGTTAAACATCAATAATACAACCCTTGTAAATGTGTGTTGAAAGGAAATAATAGTTTTTAAAGGAAAAATTTAAATAAATTAAATGAATTAAACTTTTATTAAACTTCATTCAGTCACATCCCATCCTATTGTCATTCTTTCTCAATTTTTTTTACTTGGAAAGTGAGCAGTCATGTATATGTGTGTTAGGGCATATCAGTTTACCTCTGTTGCTATGGATTTCTGATTGGAGTTTGGAACTGTTCTGATGGTGTGGTATTTTTTTTGCTTTTCTTTTTATTATCTCTTATTACGCCACGATATAGCTGAAATATTGTTAAGTTGGCATTAAACACCAACCAATCATTATCCTTCATGAATTTCATTAATTATGTCTTAAATTCTACTAGGTGTCGGAGGAGGTTCAACTGAGGAAGGAGAAACTAAAATAGTGATGGTTTTAGCTGCTACTAATTTCCCGTGGGATCTGGACGAAGCATTACGCAGAAGATTAGAGAAAAGAATTTACATTCCGTTACCAAGTGGTATGATTTCTCTTTCAGTCTAGAACCACATCGGTTGCTTAATGGTTAGTGTGCTTGCCTCAAGTACGGTAGATCGTTGGTTCGAGCCCCTGTCGGGTCAAACCAAAGACTATAAAATTGGTATTTGTTGCTTCTCTGCTAAGCACGCAGCATTAAGGAGAAAGAGCAAAGACTGGTTGACTCAGAATCAGGATAATGTGTTCGAGTGGGGCATCGTGTGAATTCGTGGACTGTTGTTTCAGTGAGCTAGCACTATAAAAAAAAATCCAACGAAGCATGCTGGGCTAGTAAAAAGTGGACCTCATCATCATCTCATTCAAAATAAACTTATTTACGGCATGATATAGCTGAAAAATTGCTGAGTTGGCACTAAACAACAATCGCTCTTTCAGTTAATTTTGTACTATAGGAACACCAAACCATATTGAATCACATTGCTTGTAAAAAATTATAATAAGATAAGGAAGTACAGTCAAACCTGTCTATAGTGGTCACCTGGGGGAGAATGAAAAAATGACCGCTATATACAGGTGACCTTTATGTGAAGGGTTTTGATTTTTTGACAAAATATTGCACGTTAGTTGTAAATAAACATTTCTCATTACATCTTATGTTTTTAATGTTTTAGATGTTATTTTGTTCCTGTCGTAATTTTACTCTGGTTTGTATTCTGTTGACGAAATTATCTCAATGTAAAGAATCTCACGTTTTCTTTAAAGAATGTTCATTATCTGGGTATGACCAACACCTCACTCACAGCCAGACAACTTTTCCCAACATCTTAATGATTTATCACTTTCACTTTGTTGTCAAATTTCAAAGCTTTCCTATTTACGGATGTTGATGATTTTGACATGATGCACTAGATACAAAATATTTTTGGTGAGTGAATTTCTATTCTCGTAATCAATAAAAATCCACAATAACGCCCGGGGATAAACTGTCCTTTATATCATTTACTATTCACAAAATGCATGCATGGTGTTTGTTTATTTAGTTAATTAAATTAGTCAATATATTTTGTAACACTTCAGGATTTTTGGTACATTTGAGAAAAATACAGATCTTCCGAAATCATTTCCGGTATTATTTTTAAAATAAAATTTACCGCTATACAAAGGTTTTACGCTGAAAATTACTTATAAATGGTGACCGCTGACCACATTGAACAGGTGACCGCTATATCGGATTAAAATATATAGTAAAATGCACCGGGAGAGCACGAAAGTGACTGTTATGAGCAGGTGACCATTATATAAAGCTGACCGTTAGGACAGGTTTGACTGTAATATGCTCATTTTTGCTAAAAGAAAATGACACAGATTTGTTATGGATTGAAAGGTATTTCATATCACTGTTGATATTGTTTGTAATTTGAGTAACTTTCTTAATGTGACTGTATGAATTCTGTATACAGTAATTCCTCTGGTTTAAGGCCATTCCCACTAATGGCTAGATTTCAGATGCACTGAGATAAAATACTATTAAATAGTCTCCATCGAGGGAGACCACTATTGCTGAGAGCATCTGAGAGTATAGATTGTTAAGTTACAGAGAGAAGCATTAAATAATATGTTGTTTTCATTACAACAGCTGAAGGAAGGGAAGAATTGCTGAAGATCAATCTGAAAGGTTTAGAAATAGCTAAAGATGTCAGTCTTGGCTCACTAGCAGGAAATCTAGATGGCTACTCTGGAGCTGATATAACAAATGTCTGCAGGTGAGCAAAAGGTTAAACTGATATAACTAATGTCTGCAGGTAAGCAAAAGGTTAAACTGATATAACTAATGTCTGCAGGTGAGCAAAAGGTTAAACTGATATAAATAATGTCTGCAGGCGAGTGAAAGGTTAAACTGATATAACTAATGTCTGCAGGTGAACAAAAGGTTAAACTGATATACTATTTTAGTAACTAATGTCTGCAGGTGAGCAAAAGGTTAAACTGATATAACTAATGTTGAGTGAAAGGTTTAAAATAGACTAAAAATGTCAGTTGTTTTACTGAAGTGGTAGAAGATAAGATTTATTTAAAGTAAAGTGTAGCTATGTTGCCACATGCTTTTCTTTTCAGAAAAAGTGACATAAGAACAGTCATTAATCTTATTCGGTCTGTGACGTAAAATAATCTTATTTTTTTTAAAAACAACGGCAGAAAATTGGGTGATGGATTCATGAAACAAATTCCACAATGCTGTTAAATACCATAACCCTAAACCAATTTTTTTGGTTTGGGGAAAATTGTATTTTCATGGACGTACAAATTCATGGATCCCCCCGGTAATGTCAGTACATATTCGTTGAATATTTAATTTCATGGTTTGATATTTTCTCCGGGTACTCTGATTTCCTCCACCAATGTGGCGTAAAACACCATAATCCCAATCCTCCTTCGTTAAATTGTGACGTACCATACTAAACTGAAAGACGATGAGACCAAAATATTCTTTGGAGTAGTTTTTTTGAAATAGGAAATATTTTTTATTTTTTGTAGATATATTTATTGTTTATGGTATATTTATCTGGTTCAAAGTTTTATTATTTTTTTTATCCACAGGGATGCAGCGATGATGTCATTCAGAAGACGTATAAGTGGTTTGACACCTGAACAGGTGAGAAGTATACCTAAAGAAGAACTGGAGATTCCACCTAACATGGAGGACTTCGAAATGGCAATTAAAAAAGTCAACAAAAGTGTCTCGAAACAAGATCTGGAAAAATATCAAAACTGGATGAATGAATTTGGATCTGTATAAAAAGTTAAAAAAAACACTTCCGTTTCATAATTGATGATTTAATCTTATGTTCAAATATTAATATATTGATATACTTGTCACTTTTCATGATGGTTTATCATTAACATTATTTATAACAGTATTCAAATAAAGTTTGAATTGACAAAAATATCAAGCCTTAATTATGTGTACAATGTTAATTTACTTTGTTGAATGAAGAAAGAAGTAACAGGGATGGGATTTTTTTTTTTTATTCTTTGGCGAAACACTAACATCTAGCGACATCCATTATGGGATCACGTCAGGGTTCAGACTATTTTCAACTGACCGATGAGCCTACTACCTGTACATCTTTAGGTATCAAAACTGAGTACACACCAAGAGATGTTGTCTTGGTTACATGACATGACCCCCAAACAGGATATTGTATCCTATTCAGGTTCTAGGTTTATGGTGTATGGTGTTTGATTCCACTTTCAACAATATTTCGTTTATATCATGGCGGTCAGTTTTATTGGTGAAGGAAACCGAGACAACCACTGACCTGTTGCAAGCCACTGACAAACTTTATCACATAATGTTGTATCGAGTACACCTCCCCATGGATGGGGTTCGAACTCACAACTTCAGTGGTGATAGGCACTGATTGCACAGTAGTTGTAACTCAAACTACCATACGATCACAGCCCCTTATCAAATTTATCTTATCCTGAGATGCTCTAATGAAGTTATATACCACTTTTATAAGACCTGTAATTGAAAATGGTTGTGAACTTGAGATGGCTACAGCATGGAACTGACTAAAAGGCTTGAAAAACTACAGCTTGAGGCAGCTAGGACTGTTACAAGTTTACACCCCTAATAAAGTCGAGATTCTTTATACTTTGAAATGAGTTGGGAGATATAAATATATCAGAGGAACAGATGATGTGTATGTTTTTATGCCCCCGCGACAAAGAGTGGGGGGGCATATTAATTTACCCTTGTCCGTCCGTTCGGATATAGATACATGGTTTGTCCGGCTATCTCCTCCTACAGTTTTGGCGCTACAGCTTTAATATTTTGTATGATGTTTATACACATAATGGAGGTGTGCATGTCCATAGGATTTTGATTTGCATCAAATATTCTCAAAATGACAGGTAGTAGGACTTCGTCATTTTGTTCGTCCGTCCGGATACAGATATATGGTTTGTCCGGCTATCTCCTCCTACAGTTTTGGAGCTACAGCTTTAATATTTTGATTGATGTTTATACATATAATGGAGGTGTGCATGTCCTGAGGATTTTGATTTTCATCAAATATTTGATAATGACAGGTAGTTGGACTTCACTTCCTTCTTACTAGCTACATAATGGAAACATGGTTTGTATGGCTCCTACTACAGTTTTTGACTTGTTGATAATTTCTTATGGTCCGGTGGGGGCATCATTTGTGTCTTACAGACACACTTCATTTTTAAAAAATCACTCCTAATAAAACAAACTTTGTCCATAATTATCAAGTGTGAGGGCATACTTCTTTTCTAGTTTATCTTGTGCAATTGCATTGCAATCTATTAAATTGGAGTTACCTCCCTTTTTTATTTTGTGCGATTGCATTGCAATCTATTAAATTGGAGTTGCCTCCCTTTTTTATTTTGTACGATTGCATTGCAATCTATTAAATAGGAGTCACCTCCCTTTTATATTTTGTGCGATTGCATTGCAATCTATTAACTTGGAGTTGCCTCCTTTTTTATTTTGTCCGATTGCATTACAATCTATTAAATTGGAGTTGCCTCCCTTTTTTTATTTTGTGCGATTGCATTGCAATCTATTAAATTGGCGTTACCTCCCTTTTATATTTTGTGTGATTGCATTGCAATCTATTAAATTGGAGTTACCTCCCTTTTTTATTTTGTGTGATTGCATTACAATCTATTAAATTGGAGTTACCTCCCTTTTTTATTTTGTGTGATTGCATTGCAATCTATTAAATTGGAGTTAATTCCCTTTTTTTATTTTGTGCAATTGCATTGCAATCTATTAAATTGGAGTTACCTCCCTTTTATATTTTGTGCGATTGCATTGCAATCTATTAAATTGCAATTACCTCCCTTTTATATTTTGTGCGATTGCATTACAATCTATTAAATTGGAGTTACCTCCCTTTTTTAATTTTGTGTGATTGCATTGCAATCTATTAAATTGGAGTTGCCTCCCTTTTTTATTTGCGTGATTGCATTGCAATCTATTAATTGGAGTTACCTCCCTTTTATATTTTGTGTGATTGCATTGCAATCTATTAAATTGGAGTTGCCTCCCTTTTATATTTTGTGTGATTGCATTGCAATCTATTAAATTGGAGTTTCCTCCCTTTTATATTTTGTGTGATTGCATTGCAATCTATTAAATTGGAGTTACCTCCCTTTTATATTTTGTGTGATTGCATTGCAATCTATTAAATTGGAGTTGCCTCCCTTTTTTATTCTGCATGATTGCATTGCAATCTATTAAATTGGAGTTACCTCCCTTTTATATTTTGTGCGATTGCATTGCAATCTATTAAATTGGAGTTGCCTCCCTTTTATATTTTGTGTGATTGCATTGCAATCTATTAAATTGGAGTTACCTCCCTTTTTTATTCTGCGTGATTGCACTGCAATCTATTAAATTGGAGTTATCTCCCTTTCATATTTTGTGTGATTGCATTGCAATCTATTAAATTGGAGTTACCCCCCTTTTATATTTTGTGCGATTGCATTGTAATCTATTCAATTGGAATTACCTTCCTTTTTTATTTTGCGCGATTGCATTGCAATCTATGAAATATGAGTTACCTCCCTTTTTACAGCTTGAGGCAGCTAGGACTGTTACAAGTTTACACCCCTAATAAAGTCGAGATTCTTTATACTTTGAAATGAGTTGGGAGATATAAATATATCAGAGGAACAGATGATGTGTATGTTTTTATGCCCCCACGACAAAGAGTGGGGGGGGCATATTAATTTACCCTTGTCCGTCCGTTCGGATATAGATACATGGTTTGTCCGGCTATCTCCTCCTACAGTTTTGGCGCTACAGCTTTAATATTTTGTATGATGTTTATACACATAATGGAGGTGTGCATGTCCATAGGATTTTGATTTGCATCAAATATTCTCAAAATGACAGGTAGTAGGACTTCGTCATTTTGTTCTTCCGTCCGGGTATAGATACATGGTTTGTCCGGCTATCTCCTCCTACAGTTTTGGAGCTACAGCTTTAATATTTTGTATGATGTTTATACACATAATGGAGGTTGACTGGCTTGTTTATAATTTATTATGGTCAGGCGGGGCATCATTTGTGTCTTACAGACACTTCATTTTTTTAAATCTCTCCTAACAAAATAATTTTGTCCATACTGTTATCAAGTGCGGGGGCATACTTCTTTTCTAGTTTATATAATAAAACCCATAGTATACCACCATCATATTTAATTGACATTCGACCCTCACAAGTATCAGACATTTCAGAATATCCCCTTAGGAACAGTCATAATTATGTAATTCCCCATTATAGATGATCCCTGACTAATGTATCATTTTTTCCCATAAATACCATAACCCTAACCCTAAATTGTCGACGACAAGTGTGTCAACGTTTAACTGTAAACACAGGTAAATTGTCGACGACAAGTGTGTCAACGTTTAACTGTAAACACAGGTAAATTGTCGACGACAAGTGTGTCAACGTTTAACTGTAAACACATGTAAATTGTCGACGACAAGTGTGTCAACGTTTAACTGTAAACACAGGTAAATTGTCGACGACAAGTGTGTCAACGTTTAACTGTAAACACAGGTAAATTGTCGACGACAAGTGTGTCAACGTTTAACTGTAAACACAGGTACATTGTCGACAAGTGTGTCAACGTTTAACTGTAAACACAGGTAAATTGTCGACGACAAGTGTGTCAACGTTTAACTGTAAACACAGGTAAATTGTCGACGACAAGTGTGTCAACGTTTAACTGTAAACACAGGTAAATTGTCGACGACAAGTGTGTCAACGTTTAACTGTAAACACAGGTAAATTTGTCGACGTTTAACATGATTTATGTCCTCTTGGTAAGCTAAGACTGTGACGTCAATCGGTTCTTATCAGTCTGCTGTGCCTACGAGGATATCATAGGATCTCAATATTCTGATGATGAAAGTGACCAAAGTAACATCACAGACATCGATTCAACATAGAAAAAATATATTAAAGACATATAAATTAAAAACAAACAAAAACAAAAGCATTTAATTTGAAATAAAAAAATATTTAAAAAAAATACATGCCGAACTTTTGTACTCCGCTGTTTACTTTCAATTGCTGAGGTCTTGTAGCTTATGAACAACTATTAGAATATAAAAACTGGGGTTTGGTGGATAGCTGATTATATTATCGTTCAAATGAATACAAGTTATTAATATTTTATGAAGTTCAGTAATCGTAGGAGGCAAAAAATCTATCGTAAAATCGAGATTTTTCGCCTTTTGTTAAATTGTTTTGAATAGACAAAATATTACAAAACTTTGATGATATTTTTATAATGAATTTATTAAAACTATTGCATTTACGGAAAATTAAAACCGTTACATCATCATTAAACATGTTTTGTAGTGTAGATTGCAGAAAAATGGAATATTATGATTTTTGCCGATTTTAACTCTATTCAGCCGAAAGCGCGTAATTTCTTTTTCATATTATAAATTGGCAACCAAATTATACATCTGTCGTGTGGAGTTATGTTATGGAGACATCTTAAAATAAAATTTGTTCTACTACCACCCTGTATAGGGCTTATAGCGGCAAAATATTACCCCTTACTCTGCCGAAAATCGCATAAAATGTTCTCATCAGTATTAGTCCGTGGGCTAGCATAACCCCCATGCACCCCCACCTTCCATGTTAACATATTTTTATTTTTATTGTTATATTATATAAGTCCTTCTATATATCCTCTTGAAGAAAAAATATGTTAACGTTGAAAATTTTGGGACGAACTTGCCGTTTGAGGCTAATATTTACACCCTGTCGCAGCTTTTTGAGGATTTTTGATTTTTTTCAATTTTTGTCTTTGCGAGCATTAAATGTATACTAAAGTATATCAATATGATTGGTATCAAATGAAAGCTTATAGTATTACCTTTCAATTGAATACAAGATATATACACTTTGTGCCTATTAGATTTTATCAGACGTGAAAAACCTACCCCTCCCCCTTCCTGAAATGACAAAAAAAAGACATTTTTTCCCTTAAAAGTTTAGATAAAAAAATATTTCGTACTAAGCTGTGATCCTTTTTTTATACTAAGCCAAACAAATATATCACATTTGATAAATCAAGCACTAGTAACCTTTATGAAGTGATTTTTGTGGTAAAAATACTTGGGATATTTTCAATTTGGCAGATTTTCAAAGGATTCTGCATATATCTTAATTTTACTAATAAAATAAAGGATACCGCATCATAATAACGGTTGATTTTTGTTTCTGGGTACTATAACAATGTAAAAAGGGAATAATTATGTTCCTTCTACCTACTGATTAAGAAAAAAAATAGCAAAATATTAGCCCTACCCCTCTAAAAAACACGTAAAATTTGATGAAACTCAGTTTATTTCCTTAGAAACATGGTCGGGCAGGGTGAAATTATTATTTGCCCTGTAAGATCTTTCAATTCTTTATTTAAACAAATCATATGAACACCATCTAAGAGGGTTTAAATCCATCCAATGTCAGAAAACATGAAAAATGGGTAATTTCTGATTTTCAGAATTTCTACAGAATATCCATTTGTATGTAGGAAGGCTCGTGTCTTATTTACCTTACGCTGTGTTTGTTTGTGCATAGTGATGTCCAACACATATTGACTATATGAATAACATGACGGGTGTCTTATAAGAGGCAGGAACTGCTTACCCTTCCGGAGCACCTGGATCCACCCGGTTTTTGGTGGGGTCCATATGCATGTTGTCCTCGTTTTAGTTTTCTGTGATGTGTTTTTTCTGTTTATCTTGTGTACCCAATTAATGTTGCCAGTGTCTCTGGATTGTCCATTCTTGATTGCCCCTTTGGTTTTCACCAAAGTTTAGCCAAATGGAAGCCTTGAAAGATGTTCAGGTATATATATATATGTCTTTTATAGTGCATTAACACGAAACACATTTAAATTTTGGTTGTGTTTCTTAGTTGGTGATTTAATAAAGAAATTTATTAATCTCGAACAAACCCTGATTTAACTCGGATATTCGACGTGAAATTCGCCGCCGTGATCGCTTGCATAAAATTATGAGAATCACTATTAATAATCAAACTGACATATGGTAGTTGGATATACAACTACCTATGCAATCAGTGCCTCGGTCAGGGCGGGGTGTAAATGTAGCATCATGTATCTCGGAGGCTGATCCAGACATTTCCATAAGGGGGATCCGTTTTATTTCAGAAACCATTTTTTTTATAGAAATATCAAAAGATACAGAGACGTAATTCAACGCGAAAATTATACAAGACATGGTAAAAAGAAAACTGACAAGGACGAAACTGGAAATATTCTGTTAAAATACGTTTTTACCAGTCTATAACCTAGCACAAAAAAGGGGGGAGGGGCTGTCCGCCTATGTATCTATTATGGGGTGACCATTTGATTCTGAGAGGGATCTGGAAGTTTTGGGGGGTTATAAGACACCCGTCATCTTACTCATATAGTCAATATGTGTTGGACATCACTATGCACAAACAAACACAACGTAACGTAAATAAGACACGAGCCTTCCTACATACAACTGGAGGCAAAGACAAACCGAACATCGTTCTATACGGACATCACACGGAACTCAGAACGAAGAAGACATATGATAAAATGTTGGACATCATGATCAATATACGCAAACAAACAAATAAAACACAATAAGACATGAGCCCTCCTACAAACAAAGAAGAATCGAACATCGTTTTTATATGGAAAACGTAACGGACATCACAACACGGAACTAAGAACGTATACACTGTAACAAACTGTCTTTTAATTTTTATTATTTAATTACGATTATTTTAGCCAGTCTGATAACATACGATAAGTTGGAAAAATCAATACAGGTAGGTATTTAAAATCCAGCTATCGGGAGCTAATTACAGGTAATTAGTTCCCGCCAAACAAAATCACGTAACTGGTCAGTTGAGGTAGGACACACGAGGTATACCAGGCATACCGCACTGAACACTGGACGAGGATAGACCTTAAATGTATTACATGGAATAAATGGTTGGTGAAAGTTTAAAATTGTCAAATACAGGACATGGAATTATCACAGGATACGTTTTATTTCCACTCGGGGGTTGATTGTAATGTTGAATTTGGGTTCGAGAAATGTTTGGATATATGGTAGATGTTACGTGCTGGTATGTAATTTAAGGAAGTTATTGAGTACCGGAAGTTATAGTCCGTACTATGAGAACCGGAAGTTAGTCTGGGGTTGTACACCGGAAATTGAGAACCGGAAGTTAGTCTGGTTGTACACCGGAAATTGAGAACCGGAAGTTAGTACGTGGTTGGGAACTGGATGTTGTAAGCCGGAAGTTATTCCGTAGTTGTTAACCGGAAGTTAGTTCATGGTCGGAAACCACATATTGTGAACCGGAAGTTGAAAACCAAATTCATAAACCGGAAGTTATAGTCCGTGGTTGTGAACCTGATGTTATGGAAGTTGCATACCAGAAGTTGTAATTCGGAAGTCAACAGTTGTGTATCGAAGTGAGAGTTCATAATTTTTATTTTTTATTTTTGTTAAATCAGAACTTAGTTTGAAGTGTATAACATTGCAAGCATATCGTTATTTATTTTATTATCTGCTCAACAACCAAGAACATTAAATCTGGTTTCATTTGAACAATTTTCTTTTTGACAGTGAACTGAACTGAAGGTATGCAAATTTGAAATTGATTGTTGATTTCTATTATTATTTTGTGTGTATTTTATTTCATTTTGTGCATGTTTTGTATTTTTGTTTGAATTATTTTTGTTTATATTTGGTGTCAAGAATTATGATTGTTTGATGCATATTTTTTTTTTTGCTTATTCTTTTTTTCTAGTAAAATATTTAATTTTACTGATGTTTGTTTTATTACGTATTGGCCAACCGACAATTCCGATATCTTACGTCTTTACATACACATAATAGAACAACACACACACAAAAATGAAAAAAGAAATCAGCAACACGGACCCCACTCAAAAAACCGGGGCTGAACTCAGATGTTCGCGAAGGGTAAGCAGATCCTGCTTCTTATAAGACACCCGCCATGTTACTCGTATATGCAATCAAGTCCGGTATTGCATTGGCAGTGATAGGGGAAAGAAAACATGTACATGTACATAAAAAGTAAACGATCCATTGTAATTAGAGATATGGATAGTTCGCAACGGTCAACTAGATTGTGACTTTTTTGTAGCGATGACTTCAACTTAGGAGCAACACGTCCCATTGTTTGAATAGTTTTTGCGTCAGCATGTGAGCTAGGTCCAGAAAATTACTGTACTAGGTACAAGCTCTATAATAACATATGAGTTGTGAAATGTAAACGCTATACGTTGGTGATGCTAGAATATTGCTACGGATGAAAGGGGAGTTGAATATTGGAAACCTGAAGGCATCTCGTTTGTCGTAGAGTACTGTTTTTAATCTTCATCCGTTGTCGATTTCAAGATGAAGGTCAAGTGATGAAGCAGACTTTTGAGTGTCAGTAGTATCTTGTACTTCAAACTCATTTGGATAGATGCTGTGCAGATAATCACCGAATCGAGAATTGTTCAGTGACAGAACATAATCTATACCGGTAATATATTCATAATATATCAAATTTATGTAGATTATTTTTATATCAGCAATACAGCGGAATGAAGTCATTCTGTAATCTTTAAAAATTATATTGGTCAATTGCATTTATTAAATAAAAAGACTATTGATTACTCCTCCCTCAAGCATAGGTGACCCTCCCTAGACTATTTTGGCTATATTCTGTTTAGGCCCTTTGGCTTTCGTGCTCCCAAATGTTTTAAAATCATTTGGCGTTTTAAATATTTTGGTTTTGAGCCGTACCCATTCCAGAAACGCGTCGTGCGCACTAAATTTGATACCTACGTTTTTGTTAGTTGTTTTTAATATACTAATTTAGACCAGTTTCACAGGAATGTTAATTGTAATAATGTTTTGAAATACTTGATAACTGACTTTTTACAAAATGTTTAAGCAGGATGGGAACAAACTGTTGTTTCAACAACCCAATGTAAGACTAAATATATAATTTTGTCAAAATGTTGTACATTGTACACTGTTGTACATATAAATGCACATAATTGACTATATCTCTCAAGTGAGCATAGTAGCCCATGGGTTCCTGTTTGTTTGTTTTTCGATGTGGCTATTTGTCTGGACCCGGACAAATAGTATGTGGGCTATTCGTCCGGACCCGGACAAATAACCTATGCATCATGCTTTGACTATTTGTCCAGACCTTTAATGTACTTAGAAATAGTACTGAAAAATATGACATCTTACAGAAATAATTTAATATTAGATAAATATGTACACTTTGCATTGTTTTAATACAGTTACATGTGTACTGTCTTTAATTCAATAAATATCAAAAAGTTGTGGAAAATCTACACATGAAAAGTACAGTTCTCTTAATTGATTACACAAACTTGCATGTGAAATGTACACAAAATTTACTCTTTGCAAAATGAGCAAAACCAAAACTTCGATTTTGGAGGATTTTTCAAACGGGCGCATGTTACATGATACCACTCCAAACAAGAGTTGCACATAATACTTTGATCATGTTGATCAGCGTTTTTTGAACAAACAGTACAAATGTTCAAGGGGTTCTTCAACCTTTTGGCAACACTTTTTTCAAACACTTCCAACCATCTCTTGTAAAATGTTTTTTCACTAAATTGATGTCCATATCGGTATCTGTAACGGCACTTGATACAAGGTCTGCATTTTTTCAACATAGTCCGAAGATATTTGAAAGCTGTGTGTTACTGCTTTACGGACAATGTCATTTGGAACGAACAATTTCAAGATAATTTCCTCAACTTCCTTTGCAGGTTTACGTGAAAAGGCTGTAACATTTCTGTTTTCATTGCGTTTGCGCTTCTTCGGTAACCCAACAACAGTTTGTTTTGAACCTTTCGGGCGACCACGGTTTTTCATAATTGGAGGCAAGACAATAGATGTTAATGCGACTTCTTCCTCCTCTGTAGGGTTACTTCTACATTCTGTTGCACATGATTCGTCCTCAGTCTCATCGTCAGTAGATTGCAACTATCTCTTCTTCGCTCGATTGCGATATTTGTGCAGCTTCTGCACCACATGAATCGTTTGCATAAACTTCAACTAACATTGCTTTTTTTGTCAGAACTCCATAGAGAGAACAAACGTTCCAATAACTCCATTCTACCATTATACTCGTCATTGCTTTTTTCTTATACTAAAGTTGCAATTTTCAATGTTTCGAAATTTTGCACTTCGAGAGATTGGTTTTGATGACTTAACAATTCTGCCTATATCTGCTGGTATTGCACATGTACTTTCATTTTCTCCATACATTGAACTGGTAAAAATTCTACGATTCCTGTAATATTTAAGTTTCCAACGATCGGATATTAATTCTTCTGAAAAGAGATCCTGCTGTTGGAGTTCGTTTGCTTTAAAGATATGTCCTACATGGTAACTGCATGTGCTTGTGAAAAGTACATGTATGAAGTAATTGTCACAGTAAGTGCCTTCAGATGTTTCTGCTGTCCATGCAATGTCATTTTCATCTGCCGAATCAGATAACTGAACACTGTGTCTCAAACTAAATTGCTTGTTTATGAAGGAACAAGCATCTGGAGTTGCTGCAAGTCGAAACTGGTATTCATCAATACATCTACTACTGCCATATGCTTTAGGGTACCGGTATATATATATAGGATTAAATAGATCAAAACTGGTGATCAAGATTACTCGTACATGTATATGTACTAATTTTTGAAAGTTAATTTGGTTTAATTGAACGATTGATGATTATAATAATAATTTTATTTTTATTTTTATTATTATTATTATTATTATTATTATTATTATTATTTTGCTTAATATATTAAGCATAGTTCAATGCATACACCTGTCTAGTTAAGGAGTGTTATTTATTCTGTGTTTTTATTTCTTTCCTCTCTTTTTTAGAGTTATTATACTGTATTATGGATTTTGCATGTTTCCATTAATTTATGTCGCCAAAGAAATTACTTGTATTAAAAAAATTCCACTTTTTTCACACCTAAATCATAACATTTCATAGCTAGGAACATAGTAAAATTCACTTATCAAGTCCGGACAAATAGCCAATGTAAGAGGTATAAGCTATTTGTCCGGGTCCGGACGAATAGCCCACAAGCTATTTGTCCGGGTCCGGACAAATAGCCACGGCCTTTTTTTCTTTTTGTTTTGGGGAGGTGGAAGGGGGGGGGGGTAGGGGTGGATGACGGGCAGGATCGTCTTAACAGCATTATAAGCCCCCGGGCAAAGCACTGCACTGGGGACCATACCTACACAACCACTCACAAGAATAAAAATGTAAATGCCGATAGAATTAAACATAGGTTTATTGCATTGGTACTTCCAACAAAATCAGTGTTTAAGCATTCAACGTGACAATACACAACAGCACATCTGTTTGTGGCATGGAATTACCCCCAATACTATTCTCGGTTTCTTTAACTTTCTATTCATACTGTAAACAGTGGTGAAATAATAAAGAGTTTCTATTGAAAATCGAAATTTGTAAATAGAGAGTTAAAAAGGAGGGGTTGTACCACAAACGGATGTGATGTGTAAGAGATTTTCTCTCTATTTACCTTATTTCTACATGTATCCACAGAGAAATGTTGGGACGAATCATACACACAAATGATCGTTCAGGGATAATGTCTGGATAAATATAGATCATCATTTCCGTAATATCATCGAACGAGGAAAAGGGCACGTCCATGAGCTATATGTACACTACGGATGAGTACATGTACATGTAACTAGTAATAGTTGATACTTCCCTAAAAATGTACACTTTATTTCAAAATTACTTTTATAAGGTGAGTACATGTACATGTGCTGACGTATTACATTTTTTAAGGAATACATTTGTATTTACAAATTTTATAAATGATTTTATCCGGATTTCATAATTTCCAATCGTAAGTATAAAATATTAAATTACTTGTTTACATAGTTCATATTATTTATTTAAACGTGATACATGTATAACTGGAAATTCCCTTTAAATACACAATTGAAGTCAAGGGTGTAGTGTCGCAATCACATTAATCGTAAATAACCAGGAACTCCTGTTTAAATCAAACATAGTAAGAAAATTTCCATTACTACGAGAGGTATTAAGGTGAAAACTGCCTTCATTTCACGTTAAACGACTTAATAAAGCAAATACAAGGTAAATATGAAATATTTCTTTACATTAAATTCAATAATAATTCATGACACGTCGTATCCAATGAAAAGCCCGCAAAAGGATTTTTTAAATGTATATTTTAAAAAATAAATTTTGCACAAACAAATTGATTTCGAATTGTGTGGTCAGAAGCATTTTGAAAAAGGCATAAGATGTAAGTACTAGTTTGATAACCCCATCGCTGTTTCACGCTCCTTGACTTGTAAATTAACGTTGTTTTATTATTCCAACACTGGCACCGCAAGCACTGAAGGTATTGACTGAGAGGAGAATCAATTGAGGTAGAAGGAAAAGTGGCATAACTACACGTACACATGCCGGATTATTACATTTAGGGACCCTTAGGCTAATGAAATTTTTACACCCCCTCAGACGAAGCCACACTCTAACTCGTCCGCACCCGTCTACTATTTTTTACGCGTAACATATATTTTAGAGAGATTTACATAGCTTGAGGGCCCCAAGCTTGAGGATCACTAGGCTACAGCCTAAACTAGCCTTTAGGATAATCTGGTCCTGCATGTATACAGTATATAGATACAAAATGTATGTTCACATTCCCAGGGACGTTAAGTTTTCAATATACTAGTTTCAAATAGTCGTGTAATGTGACGGGATATGTTGGGCACGAACAAGACAACTCCTCCTTTTCTGTTTGACCACAAACCATTTTCAGAACGCCATCGACCAACCCAAAATATACTTTGCGGTTCAAGAATTTTGTTTTTTTGGGGGCCATTTTGGGATCTCTATCCACACGAACCACGAAAAATGTGGATCGTTTAGATATTAAAGCAACACGTTCTTGAGCCGCAACATTTTGAACAAATGTACTTTTGAAGAAAAAATGTTTTGAGTGCAGAATAGGGAGATGGGTCCATGGTTCGAGTGCCTGCGTTTCATTTTGTCTATTAATCGGTAGTTTTGTTTGTAGTATTCTACATATATAATCATAACTGCAGAAACGTTATATCAGTATCAAATAATGCACACGTGTATTGACGTTTGTGAGTTTTATTTCGTCCTATGCAGAGGTGTTCTCGTTACAACATTACGTAATAGTTTCTATTGTCCAGTTCGGTGATTTTCTCCGAATTCCCTAGATTCCTCCATGTCTCCATCGGCCATAGAAATGACTGCCGCTGTATAACTGAAATAATGTTAGATGTGGCATCAAACGACAACAATACATCCATAATAATCAAACGATGTATGTATTGAATCAAAGTTTATATATACCTCCTTTCAATTATAATTAGAAAAACGAAAATGGGAATTGTATATTAAATGGTAAATTGTACAGGGCATACTGTTTGTACAATAAAATATTCAAATTCGTATTGTCGATATTCATGTTAGCTGCACACTATTGTGTGCATACTACAGTGCACATGAATCGAATCAAATCTGAATCGATGTCACCGAAAAGGTCGACTATGGGAGCAGTGGACATGGATAACCAGGCGATGGCGGTAGTATCGCCAATAGAAACGCCACAGTATGCATTAGCGAATATCTTTTTTACTGAATACAATTTTTACCAATAAGGAAAGTTACTGAATTGATGTATATTAACAAAAATTCCTTAAGCAAGTCACATAGCTTATGCATCTTCCTGCATCGGATCGTAGCCATTGGCTAGCGAAGATGCAATGTATGATGCAATACTAACTGGTTTGTCGCAGACTTCCTGAGGAAGTTTTGAGACTTTTGCTGCCAATGTACTTAATTTTTACCGTCGACTTTGATTTCAATTAATAAAAATTCTTCAATGATCCGACCTAATAACTCAGTCTCTATTTCTATCATTGAACCGCCGCGATATAATTGAAATAGTGTTGAAAGTGGCGTTAAACACCATACAATCATCATCTATAATTGAATATAGTTTTGTCATTTTACATGATTTAAAACGGACTTAAAGATGTTTTAAAAAGATATTTATTTTGTATTTTGTCATGATCTTTAGTAATTTTGACATCTTACGTAATGGATTTTTTTAATATCACTATATTTCAACATTAGAAAGATAGTAGTGTTTATGTTAAATATATTACATTATAGTAATGGGATCTTGGCAATTGATCAAACATTAATTGAATCATAGTATAATTTAGGGAGATATACATGTATAATACGCAGATATCTCGTATAGAAAATGTCATGAATAAATGTATGTCCACGTAGGTGGGTTTTAATTCTGGAATTCTCCTACGTAATACTTAGCAATTCTGAAGACTAGATACTAGCGTATACGTCATCTTCGCTAGCCAAGGGTTACAATCCACCCCGTCAGAGGACAGGGTGGATTGCAACATTCTGGCTACGACAAAGAGGATTGGACGGATCGCAATACTCAGCTAGCGGAGATTAATGTGTAGACGATACATTTAATAGGTGTAATTTTCAAATGGATTCGAATGCAAATTCAAATAAGTACAATATGTATGGGAGTCGTTGACATTATCAAATTTATTCTAGTATTGGTTTCTCTGGGTTTCAGACAATTTGCCGTTTTTCTTTCAATTGTTATACTATAATACATTATGTATTATTCAGCCATAACATGTGCATCGTCGGTAACACGTGTAGCTGATCACGTTTCTATTGATGGAGAGTAATGGATCCGTTGATCAGCTGTGAGTTACCGACGATGTAACTTGCGAGGCTTACACTGGTGTCATATATAACACGATAAAGCCTGAGAAATCAGAACCAAACAAGTCTCTGTTTCTGGTAGAGTCTGCATATTAAAAACAGTAAGACCAATGAAGCTCAATGAAGATTTTTTTATGTGTTCTTTTATCATTATTTGCACCCCAGATTTATATCTTTATCAAGGTTATTTGTTGTCTTGTCTAATTGTGTTTAAACATAGTTGTTGTTTATGAAAACATGTGATCTTTTATATATATATATAAAGAGATGTTTTTATATTTGAAGTTAATGAAATTGAGTATTCAAATAAGACAACAACCCTGGGTGATCTGTTGTTTACATACTATCTATCTTTATCACTGGTAAACAGGTGATGTTTACTTATTTTGTAGCATATTATATGCTATAATATCGTTTTGTAAATATAAGCTTATAGTCTCAAATAACATCAGAACCGATTGTTTTATACACAAATAGGTTTTTATCTCTAAGGGTCTTGTAGCTGAGGAAATTAATTAATAGGATTTGTTCAAGTCATGATATAGCTGAAATACTGCTAAAATTGACACCAAATACCAATAAATAAATAAATCAATCAGTCGATCAATCAAATTACATCAGCCAGATGTCCCGTTTCACATCCAAGTAAATTGAAGGTAAGAAAATTGTACTTTTCTTAAAATATAATAGTTTGTTGAAAACCATTGGCCTATTTTTTACATTTATGTCCTGTACAAATTGAGATACAGTATTTTAAAGTGAACTGGGTACAATTTCGTTGATTATATTATTGCCCTTCTTGATATAATAGGATATATAGGCTTTGAACCATATTGTTATAATGATTGTTATCAAGGATTTATATAAAAAATATAAATCCTTGTTGTTATCTAGTCTGTTATAAGATAAGATGAGATAAGATAAGATTTTATTGTCCAATCAAGGTCGCAGCAAGGGGCAGAGTCATTAAAGTGATTTATATTACAAATAGCATTCTAATACATAAAGTAATAAATAGTATACAAACAAGCAATTTGCAGAATTTAGATTGGTACACAAGTACTAAACATATATATGTCTTTAATGAGTATAATATTTGGAAGAGTCCACTGGGCATTTACAAAAACAAAATACACAAAAAAAATGTATATATATATATCCTTTGTAGATATTTAATAAGTTATTAACTTCTTCTGAACACCGAAATAGAAATAAACCCTTTTATATTTACAAGGGGCTAATTCAATGACAGAAGGCAAATCCCATGTCCTCCCCATGACCAATGTACATGCATGAGAGCAATGTCATTCATATACAGAGGTCATCAAGGGGTTATAAAGGGGTTAAACATTAAAAAAAACAACAACAACCAATAACACAACATCTACCCCCTTTTAGCTATCTATACACCAGAACCCCTTTAAACTGGTCCTCATCTAAACTGTGTTCATTGCTCATTGATATTTCTAATCCCTGTATATTCAGCTTCCAATTCATAACCAGCACCCCTGAGTACAAGAATTTTTATCACCCGAATGAGTGGACTTTTGTGGACTAGAGGTCCATATGAGACTGCATCACTCATCTGGTAGAACATATTTATTTTATAGCCTATAGTACAGGACATGGGTCCAATAGACCACAGAACAAACAATCATTGGTACAGAAAAATGAAACCTTCACATCACAATGCCAAATACTGAATATAATTACTTTAATAGACAAATTTTCCCTTTGGACTATTTCAATTTTGGACCACAAAGGCTCAGCCCCCATATATACATTGGACTTCATTTGCACAATTCTAAACCTATATATATACATATCCTAGCAATGCTGAAAAAAACATATATAATGGCACTTCTATAGCTGGTTCTTGAGAAAAAAATTCTTCAAGATTTGTTTAATTTCCCCTTTTTAGGCCCCCTACTAGCCTCAACTCCATTCAAACAATTCTTAATCTCCTTTTCTCCAGGATCATCTTGCAAGTTGACTTCCATTTGGTTGCTCAGTTTTGCAGGAGACACTGAGAGAGTAAAATGTTAAAACAGGAGAATACTAAAATCTCACCTGACGTTTGGTCAATTATTTCTGTCTGCAAATAAATTACCTGTCAAATCTAGTCCATTAATTATCGTTTCATAAATGAGGTATATGTATATACTCAGCTTACCATGAGGTGTGTTTGACTGGTACCCTAAATAAGAAAGTTTACCAGGCATTTATTTCAGCAAGAACTCAAGACTTCCTTCATAACTGAATCTGTCACCACAATATAGCTGAAAGTGGAACAAAGCAAATATTCATGTGTACCCTGTGTTGCCAGTTTCTCTGGATTGTCTATTTTTGATTGCCCCTTTGGTATTCTCTAAGTTTATTCAACTATACAAGTGGCATATAATGATAAAACCAAGTTTAAGCACTATATGAAATTAAGTTACTTTTCATCCCTTGTTATCTATTAAGCAAGGAAAGTTTGAAGTTTTGGATCTGCTATAATAACAGGGATGACTGGTGATGACAACCAAAGCTGATTACCAGTATATAATTATTCATCCTGCATTGATTTTATTTGAGAAGTCAAATTGTATTGACTGGATAATTTTTTGCCATATACAGTCACTGACCAAGATATAACTTTCCATATAGAGCGAAGGTAAAAAACAGTAACAGATGTGATAGAACACGCCATTCAAACAATTAGAAAGATGCTTATTATTGTTCTCTTCAGACAATGTGGCAGTTTGTTTTGGAGTTTTTGACATTGAAGGATATTTTGCACTCACTGGGAAACAGACCAGAGGTTCACTTTTCTAGGCATTTCTGTTTCCAACAATGTAAGGACCGTCGTGATAGTACGGTAGTTGGATTTACAACTACCTGTGCAATCAGTGCCTATCACCACTAACATTGTGGGTTCGAACTCAGTTCATGGCAAGGTGTACTCGATACAACCTTATGTGATAAAGTTTGTCAGTGACTTGTGGCAGGTCGGTGGTTTTCTCCACCGATAAAATTGATCGCCACGATATAATTGAAATATTGTTCAAAGTGGCGTTAAACACCATAAACCAGCTAACCAACAATGTATATACCAGAACATGTATATATCTATCATATTGGCCACACACACACACAAAAATCTTATTTAGATTGTCTTTATTGGGATTTCAGAAATATAATAGAAATATTTTCATTACACTTACGAACACATTTGTCAATAAATAAGTTTCATAGATCACTCCAGCAATATATTGTTGGTGCATCATATCACAGAATCAAATTCAAACCTTTTGAATTTAAAATTTGTTTATTCATGTTTTTGCTTGCAATTATTAAATAGTATACATGTATATATGATATGCTTTCTATAAATAAAATCTCAGGGGCCCGGGTGGCTCCATGAGTTAGGTAGTTGGATTACCTAACAACTCATACAAGTCTATCACCAATATGGCGTGGGTTCGTGCCCGGCTTTGTAAATTATAAATATGGGTGCACTCGACTTGCAGCCGCAAGTGATAAAGTTTATCAGTTGCTTACCCATGGTCGGCAGTTCTCTCTGGGTACTCCAGCTTCTTCTACCACTAAAACTGGTTGCTATGATATAGCTGAAATATTGCTGAAAGTGGCATTCAACACAATAAAATCTTCATTGATGAGGACTATGAATAAGTTATCAAGTAGGGGTTGTCCAATAATCTGGCACTTCACGGCAAGATTTTTAAACATGCCGGGTGTGATATTCTGACAGATCGTAGAGGAATCATGTACATTTCAGAAAATATTTTGTGTTGGAAAAATTAAACTTCACGTGGGATATGATCAGGGTTTACACCATCTATTAAACATGTGAATGAAAACCTAACTACTACATAATCACGGACAAAGATGTCTGTTGATATTAAAATACCACTAGAAGGTTGTAAGAAAAAACAATGATTACGCAATACAGTAAAACCTGTTTAAACCGAACCCTGAATAAACTGAAATCCTGCATAAGCCGAACTTTAAAAAAAAGTTCTAACATAGGAAATCTTTGTTTATTTAACCTGTATAAACCAAACACCTGTCTATTCCGAACACAAAAGTTGATCCCAAGGAGGTTCTGTTTAAACAGGTTTCACTGTACATGTAATTATATAAATGTAAGCACACGCCACCTCATACAACAATATAGCTTGCAGGTTAAATAAAAATAAAATAAATAGTCCCTCGATCTTAGACTGTGTGTAGAAAATGTATATAATAATGAGCCATAAATAGTCCCTCGATCTTAGACTGTGTGTATAAATCCATATAATTTTGAGCCATAAATTATTGATAACCAATATAATTCTTGTCTGTAGTTAAAAAAAACAAACAAACAAAAACACAATGCCAATAAAGTGTTTTTTCTAAACATGTGGCTTTTATCCCAATTAAACACCAATCAATCAATCAATCAATCAATCAATCAATCAATCCCAATTTCAAATTGACTTCAGGGGCCATTGTGGTAGTGATCGTATGGTAGTTGGATTTACAACTACCTGTGCAATCAGTGCCTATCACCACTAATGTTGTGAGTTCGAACCCTGTTCATGGCAAGGTGTACTCAATACAATATTATGTGATAAAGTTTGTCAGTGACTTATGGCAGGTTGGTGGTTTTCTCCGGTTTCCTCCACCAATAAAACTGACCGCCATGATATAACTGAAATATTGTTGGAAGTGGAAGCACCATAAAACCAAATCAAACTAATTACATTCACATCTATTCTCGTTACACTATGAAAAAAACCGAAATACTCACTAAATGCACAACAATAAAAGCCAATCAAATTAAAGTTATATACTGTAAATTCAGAAATTATTGCAATGTTTTTATTATTGCGAAAAATGCGACTGAAGTGAAATCGCAATAATTAAACCTTGCATTTCAGAATCATATGTATTCATTTGTACTAGAGGACTTCATGCTTCGCAATAATAAAAATTGCAATCTGTGAAAATTTTCGAAGATCGCAATAATAAATTAACGCAATAATTTCCGAATTTACAGTATTTGTTTGATCTTTATTATCTTTTTTCTTTGTGCTACATCAACATCTAATGACGTATGAGGGCATGTTACGTACAATAGCCCTTGTCGTGTGCTTAATTTTTAAAACCTCGAAATGTGGTTAGGTTCCCTGACTATTTATCAATTAAAAATACAGTGGAACTTGTGCAATCCCACATCTGAGTATTGTGACATCCTACTAAAAATTATGGTCCCAAAGTATTTCTGTTAACTAATTTAAACCTGAGGATTCCGACATACTGTACAATCTGACACATTTCTCTGGTCCTTTGGTGTGTCGGATTAGACAGGTTCCACTGTATTACCTCTGACATGATTCTATCGGAGATGTCGTTAGATATTAGTGTATCCTCAAAGAAAGAAGAAAAAAAGATGCAGTAAACAATTGATTTCAATAAGATTGATCCACGGCAGAACATTAACCACTATGACCATAAATTTATATATAAAACAAAAATACAAATATATGATACATAGATAAAATGACTAGCCATTGTAGATTTGTTACTATAGTTACGAGTTAGAACCTGGTTCTACCCATCCTTTAAACCCCCTTTCTAATTCTCCAGCTACAGCAATCGTAAGTCTATCATTGTTCATAGTACCTGCCACCTGTAGCCCAAGGGGAAGTCCATCTTTACTAAGCCCTAGTGGTACCTGAGTCACAGGGTAACCTAAAGCATTAAATACACCAGTATAGGCAAAATTAAATGGATAGAAAATTGGTTCATTGTGATATGGTGCTAGTTTGGGATGAGATGGATACAAAAATACACCATCGTTTCCGAGGATACTTTGAAATTGTTCGTCAAGTTTTTCACACATATGTATATAATTTTGAGTGTCCTTTGCCGACATTGAATTCATATTTTCTGCCATTCCTAGTGCTATTGCTGGAAGAGTGTGGTTGGACTGTCCAATCAACCATTTGGCAAACTCTTTAAATGCATTGACTTTTCCTTTCTTGTCGGCCATGTATTCACAGAATGAGGTGCCTCCACCCGTTAACATCTTCGCAGACCACATCTCCAGACTGTATTTAAGTCTATGTATCTCAATCTTTTCTACGGTAACACCCAAGTGATTCTTTAAATACTCTACAGCCTGAAAAATATGAAGTTATAAATTACTCCTTACCTTAGCAGAACAAATTACAGTAAAACATATCTAAACCAAACCTCTTTAAATTATTATGATCAAGTTTCTTAATTTTTTGTCTAGTAAAAAGTTTACCATACAACCATTAAAAAAAATATGGGAATTAAAGTATGATGATTGGACGATTGGTTAAATTGGCACTTTTGAATTAAAAATAACATAAATATTAGCAGGGGAAAATCATAAATTCATAAAATAAAGTAATTCTAGATCATAAATTTCTGAAACAATAGAAGTTCTTCATAATGGAATTATTAAAAAAAAATTATGGGTCATCATAATTTTGTTTATCAAATTACTCAGGAAAAGATGTAAAAAAAAAAATTTGCATTTTTAGTAAGGGAGATAACTCTTATAAGGTTAAATAAAAACCAACACTATGAATTGATGCTTTTTATGACACTATGTTTTAATTACTCCTAATATTAACCATACATTACTCTTCTGAGCTAAGAAGACAGATTATAATTTTAAAGACTTAAATGATAGATTTGTTGCATAAAATAATAAAGTTATATTTCTGTGTTTGTTTTTTTTATCAACGTCCTTGAGCAAATCATAAAAAAACCAACATGTTTTTAAAGAGAACTTTTTCACTTTTTGGTCACAAAGTTTCAAAGAATCAACTAATTTAGATCAGAAACTCATAAGATCCTACGTTGCTCACCTGATTTATAATATATTGTGGCGGTCAGTTTTATTTGTGGAGGAAACCGGAGGCCCCGGAGAAAACCACACACCTGCTGCAAGTCACTGATAAACTTTATCACATAATGTTGTATCGAGTACATCCCTCTGAGTGAGATTCGGACTCACAACTTTAGTGATGTAGTTGTAAATCTAACTACCATACGATCACGACAACCCCAATTGATAACAGGCAATGAACAAAACAAAACAAAAATCTGAAACTACTCATCAACATTTTTACTCCCAATGTTCTATTTACTGTAAAAACATCCATGTAAGTTGGTAACCACATCAGTGGTGTAATGGTTAGCCTGCTGGCCTCAAGTGCAATCGATCTTGGGTTCAAGCCCCGATCAGGTCAAAACAAGACTATAAAATTGGTATATTGTTGTTTCTCCACTAAGCACGCAGCATTAAGGAGAAAGAGCAAAGACTGGTTGGCTCGGATTCAGGATAATGTGTCAGAGTGGAGTGACATGTCTATCCACGGACTGTTGTTTCAGTGAGTTAGCACTATCAAAATCCAACTAAGCGTGTTGGTTTAGTACAAAGTGGACTCATCATCATTTCATTGAAAAGTAACTTGATCTAGCTAAGATATAAGCTAAAAAATTGAGTTGGCGTTAAACAACAATCACTCACTCACAGAAAGTTGGTTGACGTAATCACCCAATACATACCCAAATGATGATTGAGACCAAGTTTGTTTCAACTTGGCCAAGTGTTACCTGAATATTTATGAGTAACTCGCAGG
>MJUT01007663.1:54243-70487 GCA_002080005.1 Gigantidas platifrons
CGATTTTCAAATTCCCTTAATAAGAAATCTTACTTTATTTTGAGCTGCCTTAAGTTCAGGATCAACATTACTAATGAGAACACTCCCACCATCGTCTTCCATATAAAAATACTTCAACTTCTTTACATCTACCTGTAAATAGTAAACATTATCTATAAAAATCATGGTTCAAGAATGTATTGTTTGTATTATGTAGTTCAATAATATCATGTCCAGCCAAATCTGATTTAGCAGTCACCTCTATACAAAGAATTTCTGTCTATTATGGACACCTTTTATTATTCCTCCTTTCTGCATAGAATCTATCATAAATTAGATCAGATTTTGGAACTGTTCCGACAATGTTGTATTTTTTATTTTTCAATCTCTCTGTATATAATGGTCGCCTGCTCATGTGCAGGCCTTTCAATATTAAGGGGTGGGACCAGGTACTTTTACCCACCTAAAATGGTCTTGGGTACCTCCTGATTTTAAAGAGTGTTGTAAAAGATATTCATGAATATTGTTCAAATTTTAATCAAAAGTACCACCTGTAAATAAGGAAGTACTGGTAGATATGAAAAATATTGACAGCTCTGCATGTGCACAACATTTTAATTAATTCTCCGCTCTGTGATTTGTCAACAAATCATTACAAGAACCTACAGGTACATAATGAAATCAAAATTTAGAATACACAAGAGTACTAAATTTGAGTTTGAAAATAGATAATTCTCAAAATTACGTAAGATTTCTACCCAAAAAATCTGTTTAACATACATGCTTGTGAAATAGCTAATTTTTAGAAGTAATTTCTGTATGTGCATCATGCTATCTACAAGATAAATCAAATTTAATTTAATTCTTTAAGAAGGGTTTGTTGGATCTTTGCTATCTTTTTCAAAACGTCTGTCAAACACAAGACATATTATACAATTAATGACTATGGATGAGGTTAATACCACGATTTATCAACCCCAGAGATTTGATTATCACCGAGGCCATCAGTATATCGTCTGTTGTCCATACAGCTGATGATAATTCAAGTTTGCTTGGACCAAATTTCATAAAAATTTGACACAGTCTTAGGATTGACGCAAGTAACCTTTTGATTTTGACAATTTTCACTGTTCTGTTACAGAGTTATGGGATTTTGTTTGTAAAAATATGCATTTCAAATATTTTCAAAATCATTATAAAAAGAATCTTTAATTGATGAATTAGAATAAAAATTACCATATTATATATGAATATTTGATGACCATTTTCATTTACCATGGTAAATTTTCATTTTAATGATTATTCCCTAAAATTTGCAAAAATAATTTGATTTGTTGTGATTGGATGATTACTGTATTGGTTATCAGTAATAAACAAGGAAATATCTTGTTTTTCGGTATTTGAAAAAAAAATCACTGTCAACAATACCTAGTATCTCTTCCATGTTTAAATAGAAAATATAGGATCCCTTTAAAAAGTAATGAGGAAATAATTGTAAAACTTTTTTTCTTGTAATCAATATAATTATGTAAGGGCTGTTCCATTTAAGTCTACCTGGGAGGGGGGAATGCCATTTTTTTTATTTTTCTGTTGGTTGTGGGGGTGAAACCATATTTTTTATGATGGGTGTTTTTTTCTTCTATTGGTGGGGGGGGGTCTGAAATAAATGGCATTCCCCCCTACCAGGTGTATTTAAATGGAACAGCCCTAAGTGTAGTTTGAAACAAGATGAACTGTGAGCTTTTTTTTTTTGTAATTAATATAATTATGCAAGTATAGCTTGAAACAAAATGAACTGTGAATGATACTCCTGCATATATGTTCAATGTGTATTAAAACCAACTAAGTCGGCAAACAGGAAGTAGGAATCTGACGGGTCCAAAAATGCTTCCCACAATATGGCATATCTAAGGCTATATAAAGCTTGTGACTAAATATCAGATTTCTGCCATCAATAGTTGCTGAGAATAATGCGAAAAAAATATATCTTGGGACAGACGGAAGGACGGACAGAGGTAAAACAGTATAACCCCTCCCTCTGGTGGTGTGGGGGTATAATAAAACAGTATACCCCCCTCCGCTGGAGCGGGGTTATAATTATCGAGGAAGACATTCCCGATACCAGGATCTGTTGTTTTATTTATAGTTATTTTGTATCTCAATCTTGTTTAATGTATAAGAGTTTCTCCCATTGACCCCAGTGGTTTCCAATCACAACACTCTGTCACTATGGTATCTATGCAGTTGTAATACAAATGTAAAGTGTAGAAATAATAATATTTCTAAAGATTGACTAAGTTATAATGCCTACCTATTAAATAGGAAAGGGAAAATTATGTGTCAAAATATAAAAAAAACATGCAAAGGTATAAGAAAGTAACATACAATAAATATTATTTTTGTAATATCTTCAGAAATAACCCTGAAGCACTGAAGCACAACATATGTCATAATAAATGACTGCATCTGTCATCAATTCAAATAAATATTGCTGAATGTGGTGTTATTCAAAATTTGATTAAGGATTGATTTAATCTTTTCCGTGTTAACCAATTTTATTTTATCTTACTGATTGATCCAGATTAGCCTCTGCACTTTTAGGTCCAGCATAAATCTTCAATAATGGCAGTAAATCTTCACAGTATCTACACATAGGTCCTGTACTTAGTAATTCTACATCTTTTCCTGTTGCTATTGGAAACTGACCTTCATTTGGTACTAAGCCTGAAAAAAGTTACTTTTTTTTTATTGAATAGTCATTAAAAAAAGAAACTAAGATTATCTTGTCCATAGAAAAGAAATATTTGCGATGAGATTTTATCATTTAATTACACCTTATATAAGAATGCTGGATTCTGATTGGTTAATAGCCGTGATATTTTTTTTTTACAAATTAAGGCCTTGCATTGTGAATTTGCAGAATTTTTACTTTATGTAGGTGTATTTGCATAAGATTTAATTTTTTTTTCATGGTATTTGCAAAATTGTATTTGCCGTTTTTACCCTTCACCGAAATGCTTGTAACAAAATTTGCATAACGTTATCAGTTGTGCGTTTTATGTATAATTACACCTTATATAAGAATGCTGGATTCTGATTGGTTTATAGCCGTGATATTTTTTACAAATTCAGCCTTGCATTATGAATTTGCAGAATTTTTACTTCATGTAGGTGTATTTGCATAAGATTTAACTTTTTTTCATGGTATTTGCAAAATCGTATTTGCCGTTTTTACCTTTCACCGAGATGCTTGTAACAAAATTTGTAAAACGTTATCAGTTGTGCATTTTATGTAACTTCATTCGGTAGAATTAAACAGATACATCATGTTAGGTCCTGAAAACGACAAACAAAAGGTATTATTTATTTAGCCAGTGTTCTAAATAATATTCGGTGTAATTAAATAGATACATCATGTTTGGGAGGGGTAGTTGCGAAAAATACCAGCCTTGAGACTAAATTTCCCTCGCCATTCGGCTCAGGAAATTTTTCGTCTCTCAACTGGTATTTTTCGCAAATACCCCTCCTAAACATGATATATCTGTATAACATCATTTGGTAGAATTAAACAGGTACATCATGTTAGGTCCTGAAAACGACAAACAAAAGGTATTATTTATTTAGCCACTGTTCTAAATAATATTCGGTGTAATTAAATAGATATATCATGTTTGGGAGAGGTATTTGCGAAAAATACCAGTCTTGTGACTAATTTTCCCTCGCCAATCGGCTCTGGAAAGTTTTCGTCTCTCGACTGGTATTTTTCGCAAATACCCTTCCCAAACATGATATATCTGTATAAAATACATTTGATTTTTTAAATTATTTGACTTTCCAACCTTTTGGTTTTGAGCATACCTGATGAAGGTGATTCCAGAAACGTGTCATGCGCACTAAATTTGATAGCTACATTTTTATTGATAAAATTTATTTAGATATCGCTCAAAAACAATATATATTAGCTGTTTGTAAGTAAAGCAGACATATTGAATTTACACATTTTGTGTGATTATTTTTTGCTAAAATTACATACCAAGTAAGAATCTAAATATTTACCAAGTTTTGTAACTCTCCTCTTTATAAGTTTTTACCTTGAATGAGTGAAGATTTTTTTCTAATTTCAGCCTATTTTTAAACTTTGGACCCCAAGGCCCATAACCCCATAGACAGAGCTAGGTACCTAAATTTGTGCAAACTGGTATCTACATATCTCAACAAAGATTAAAGTCATTTGTAAAATCGTATTCTATAAACGACATATCCTAGATTGACTCTTTATGCTGCTAGAAAATGTTACATTCCGACGGTTTAGGCGTAGGGCCTTGTAAACTACCCTTGTACATTGTATGTTAATATCCATGCATTAACAAAATATGCTTTCACTTTCTTGTTAATGGAGAGACAAATTTTGGCGATATTGTGACAAAAATGACTGGTGCAATAGGAAAAAATGCAGTGGAATAAACAACGCAAATAGGATGTGAAGCAACTGAGGGTAAAAAAACATGTCCACCCTTGTTGTCTTTATGCATGGATAGTCAACAAGGCCCTTTGGTTTAGGGTTATTTTTCAGATTTTCTGAAAATAAAAATTAAAAGTAATAGGGTTAGGGTTATGGTGTTTAACATCACTTTCAACAATATTTTAGTTATATCGTGGCGGTCAGTTTTATAATGTTGCATAGGGTTCACCTCGCCTGAACAGGATTCGAACTCACAACTTCAGTGGTAACAGGCATTAATTGCATAGGTAGTTGTAAATCTAACTACCATACTATCACGACAGCCCCGTAAAATTAATATATCAGTTTAATATCATATTACTTTAAATAGTTGCTACATTTGTATTACCTCTTGAAGGTCTATGTCCAAATATTCCATTGAAAAATGATGGCATCCTGATACTTCCCCCTATATCTGAACCTATACCAATGACAGATGCTCCAGCTGCTAAAACACAACCCTCTCCTCCTGAAAAAAAAAATCAACAAATGTTTATTGCGCCATATTTTCTTTTTATATAATTTCAAAACTATTAATCCATAAAACATGTGTGTTTATGTTAATCACAGTGATGGTGTACAACTTATATCATTATTTTATTATGAACAGCACCGTTAAACTTTTTATGCAATCAGAGACACAATATTGATTGTTGGCGAAGTTATATATGAATATATACCAATGTCACATTCCATATGTGTTACAAATAGTTATCTCCCCCTGAATGTTAACTGCTCTTCCTGCACATTATACTTGAAATGTTATTTCCTCAGCTTTAGTCTTTTAGGATTAACCAACTTTTCATCTGGCCAAGGAACTTTCTTTTCTCATAAAAATCGTAGAAAATATCATATACCTATGCATAAGTCAAATTGCCTTTCGTTGCAACAGTTATCCTAAAAACTGTGAAATCATTATTCGTAGTATAACAAATTTCGTGGATTTCATAGATAATATCAAACCACGAAATTAAATATTCAACGAATACGTACTGACCATACCAGGGATACATGAATTTTTATGTCCACGAAAATACAATTTTTCCCCAAACCAACAAAAATTGGGTTAGGCTTGTGGTATTTAATGCTACTTTCAACAATATATTTCAGTTATACAGTGGCAGTCAGTTTTATTTGTGGAGGAAACCAGAGTACCCAGAGAAAACCATCGATATGTTGCAAGTCATCGACAAACCTTATCACACAATGTTGTATCGAGTATACCTCGCCTGGGCAGGATTCAAACTCACAACGTTAGTAGTGATAGGCACTGATTGCATAGGTAGTTGTGATTCCAACTACCATACGTTCAAATTTTGGTATTCACGACTTTAAATGACTTCACATCTATAATATTCCTTACCTGAACTTCCTCCTACGATTCTTCCTGTGTTGTATGGGTTTTTAGTTCTACCATAGAGTCTATTGGCAGACTCGTACCACATACACAACTCGCTGACGTTAGTTATTATAAATGGTATAGCACCAGCTTGTTTTAATCTCTTAATGACTTCTGCATCGTCATAAGCCACATAACCTTTCCTAGATACTAAACCTGAAGCATTGGGCATTCCTATAAAATATGAAGAAAAATAATAAGATAAATAACAAAATCTGGAAAATCTGACTCGTACTGGCTATTTACTCCATCTTGCCAAGTACCCATGAATCTTGTCATCCGCCTATGAATTTCAACAACCCAAATTTGTACGAATTGTTTTGATAATTTTCGCTGTAGAGGCCAGTTATTATGTTATCTCTTGTTTATAAACAAATTGCTCGAAAAGTTAAGCCCAAAAACGTGAATCACGAGTGTTGACATGTCTTGGTACTAGACAACATAAGGTCCACAACCAAGTCAAGTATTATATGTTATACTATGACCATGAGTTCAATGCAGCCAGTAATTGCTCTTCTGGTAAACAGCATAGTGGTTTAAGGAAAAGAAAAAGAAGATTAAAATTATGTCAGTTTATACAGTGACAAATTGACATTGTCGTTACACAACTAGTAGGGAGTATCAATTTAATTTGCAATTTAATATCTAATTCAGCTTTTTTGTTTCCCTTTTTTCTGAGGGATTATAGTAATATTTTGTCTTGATATCTGATATGCATACTATACAGACAGGATATTTTAAAGCACAAAATTTCAAATACATATTTTGTCTGGTTTCATTTTTTAAAATCTAGACTATGTATTTGTTTGTTCTTTTATCTTGCATGCGATAAAGAAAGAATTTTTTTTTTAATTTTTTGGCATAATATCAGATGGAATACATGTATGTGTTCAGTATTATAGGATGAGTAAGTGAGTGAGTGATTGTTGTTTAACACCAGGTGAGCAATTTTTCAGCAACATGTATATCATGCTGAGAACAAGTTACATTTTGATATTAAGATGATGATGATCTCCGATTTGGACTAGACCAGCATGCTTATTTGAATTTTTATAAAGCAAACCCACTAAAACAACAGTTTATGTGTAGACAATGAACATGTCACACCACTCTGACTCAGACACATTATTCTGATTCTGAACCAACCAGTCTTTGCTATTACTCCTTAATGTTGTGTGCTTAGCAGAGAAGCAGCTAATACCAATGTAATTTTCGTAGTCTTTGGTTTGACCAGATCAGGGCTGCCAGGGCTCGAACCCATGATCTACAAAAATGTAACACATTTTTGGCAACCATGCTCACCATTCCACCATTGATATGTTCAAGTTATCAGATAAAACACACAAAACCCTCGATTCAAATATAGTTAGTTACCTTCTGTAGCAAATGCCTCTTTGACAGACAATGGAACACCAAGGAGTGGAGCATTAACTGCAGAATATTTCCCTTGTCCTTTCTTATTATCAAGGATGCTGTCTACGTCTTGTGCCTCTCTCATAGCATCAGCATATCTGTCTGCTATGACAGCATTTACTATAGGGTTAACTTCCTGTACACGCTGGATGTACGCCTGCATTACTTCTACTGCTGTTACCTGTATATGTATAAATAATATACCGGGGTACTATGATTTCATTATTATTCTTTGTTTACCAATTTTCGCAGATTGCATAGTCAATATCAAACCACAAAATTAGAATTCAACAAATATTTGTCGCTGTACAATGACTACTACCAGGGCCGGATTATCTTACAGTTTAGTATAGGCTGCAGCTTGGGATCCTTAATTTATGTAAATGTCACTAAATCTATCATGAGGAAAAAACATTCAACATGGGTGTGGGAGAGTTAGAAGGTGGCTCTGTCTAAGGAGGGGGAATGGTATAATTTCATTAGCCTAGGGGCCTCAAAAGGTCATAATCCGACCCTGCTGTCATACGTAGAAATTGGACAGGACATAATTCACATGGAACTAAACAATCTTACCGAACATTTTTTTTCTGTAAATTTTTTTTCTCTGTAGATTGGAATCCACTAATTTACGTATTCAAGATAATGTCATCTTTCTTCAAATAACTAAATTTAGTATCCATTTTAACCTTCATAAATAGGTAAAAGTCTTGTGTATTGATGTGTAATTCGAGGTACACGTACATGTACATACATAGAGATGTACCAGTATTGAAAAGTTTCCAACACACAGTGGCACCTTGTTGTGATGAAGTTGATGAAAGTACATACGTGTATTCTACTTTTCAGAAAGGGGCCGTCTTGGTCGTGATCGTATGGTAGTTGGATTTACAACTACATGTGCAATCAGTGCCTATCACTACTAATAGTGTTCATGGCGAAGTGTACTCGATAAAACATTATGTGATAAAGTTTGTCAGTGACTTGCGACAGGTTGGTGGTTTTTTCCGGGTTCTCCAGTTTCCTCCATCAATAAAATTTACCGTCACGATATAACTAAAATATTGTAGAAAGTGGCATTAAGCACCATATACCAACCATCCAACCACATCCTTACTTCGAGTTATCCAAGAAAATGAATTATCTGAGTTCGAGATAATGAGGTTCGTCACTACAGTCCCCCTCTTATAAGGCAACACCTTTTGCAATGAAAAAATGGCCTTATAAGAGGGGTGGCGTCTCTTGAGGGGGACATTTAAGTAACATTTTACAATATTTGGGTGAAAAGGGGCCTTATACAAGGGCAACAATAATAATTTTTACAGTAATACTGAGTTATTTCCCTTTACTTACCTCTCTATTTCTGATCATCTTGGCCAATTTTGTAGCACTTAACAAACATAATGGATTTCTAATCACTGGAACTTTTTCAGAGTATGATCCTCCATAATTTAATACAAATACTATCTTCAAAATGGGTTTCACAACCAGCCCAATGAAAAACAGGAAAATTCTGATTATGGCTTCAACTATCTTCATCTTTTTATTGTATCTGTACAAAAAAATAATAAATACTGTTAGTTGTACATTGTATACCATTTATAGATACTGTGAAATCATTAATTGTGGGGTTCAAATTTTCGTGGATTTCGTGGTCTACTTAAACCATGAAAATAAAAATCTAACTAAATACAATTTTCCAATTGATTATTGCCTGTAATGTTTGAAACCACGAAATCAAGAACCCAGGGATCAATGCATTTGGTAGAAATCATGAAAATGGGTGCCAATGAATAAAAGTATTTTCACAGTATACTAAAATAGATGAGTAGGGATATCAAAAGATAAACTGCATCAATAGTATAATTGTGTGTTTTTCTCACCTCACCTTGAGTGAGGTAGATTGTGGATCAGATCGTGATTGCATAGTAGTTGGATTTATAAAGTTCTACCTATACAATCAGTGACTATCACCACTAACATTGTGAGTTCGAACCCCGTTCATGGCGAGGAGTACTCAATTCAACATTATGTGATAAAGTTTGTTGCTGACTTGTGACAGGTATGTGGTTTTCTCTGGGTACTCCGGATTCCTCCTCTAATAAAACTGACCACCATGATATAACTAAAATATTGTTGAAAATGACGTTAAATACCATAAACCAAACCACTTCTGCCTAGATTTCACTCCCCTTCCCCCCATATGCCAAACCTGGATCCGTGCCTGCTAAAAGTTGCCAACTTGCATTTAAAATATATATATTCCTTTCACTTTGGATGACTATTAAGTTGACTGTGTGACAAGACATATGATGACTATTATGAATCACCCTTTTGTAAAAGATTTAAAAATAACAATGGTACACGTGTCATTCCTTTAAATAAATATAGATATGTGAAATCAATGTAAAGTATATTAGTAATTACAGGGTCAACATGTATTGAAATAACAAACCACTTACATTGTGTACCATGTATTTGAAAATTCGAATAATCACATATGGGACACAGTCACTATATAATCCAATTTTTTTTATTTAAGTAACAGGAAATTAATTACAACCTTAAAATTCTTGAAATATAAATAGAACAAAATTTTCAACATAAAATCAATTTTCACATAGATCTACTTTCAGTTTCATATATGGATTACCGCAATATTTGGGTATTTTGTTTCACTCATGGATAATTTTTGGATACCCAGCTAACCCGTATTATATATACAAGGGTTTAAAATAATTCTGGGTTTATATTATCATTGCATATAATCTGAAAATATAATGTAAGTGCACTACATATATAAGAGTATAATTTTAAAAAATGTTTTAAGAATATAAATATTGATTTTTATTGCACAAATACAGGATACATGACCTTGAATTTTTAAAATAATTCTTTACATTGTGATCACAGTTTTAGATAGTACTGGTAAATTATACCAAACTTGTCAATATCTGCATCAGAAAAAAAAAAAAAAAAATTGAAATTACATGAGTGAATGGAATTACAGATATAAAGATCTATTTTTTTGTTGAATTTAGCTTAGTTTAATCATATCATCAAACAAATTCACCCCCAGTTTTAAGTAGAGTTTGTGTTACTCGATCTTTTTTTGTATGTTTTGTAGATTCTTTAGTCTTTTTTTCTTTTGGCCAATGTGTTGTCTGTTCTTTGATTTACAAATTATTATTACCCATTAAGGCTTGAGTATCTTCAAACTCTTCTTATTTGCTCAAACGTGCCAAAAGGATAAGAAACAAGTTAAACAAACTTATGAAGTCTTCTCCTATATGTGTAAACTGAACAAGAACAGAGAATGAAGAAAGGAATGAGAGAGAGGGGGGTTGGTGGTGATGGTGTGAGTGGTTGTTCTCTTGGTAAACTACTAGACAACAAGAAACCAATATTTTTTGTTACCTGCTACATTAAAAAAAAACCCTAATGTATTTTGCAAGATATGATCCCAAACAAGGGATAATGCTACCTTATAGATCTTGTATTTTTACCATCATAATCTCTTAACATAGAAATATTAATTAAAAATAAAAATAAAAAATATGGGGGTGGGTTACAAATTATCCACCATTTATAAAATTTCATATAATCAAAGTTTGTGTATTTTAAATTTTCAGAATGGTTTCAATATTTTGCTGGATGTATCTAAATTTAAGTGAAATTCTGCATTTTAAAATGATAACTATATTTGGACTGCAGCTTTGATTTTTGCAAATTACTTACCAGGTAGTGTTCAGTTGAAATAAATGAAGACATTATTGTTACATTCACACACTTTGAACGGTTTTGATATTTCAAAAACAAATGTAACAGATTCAGTAAATGTTTTTTTTATATAAAAAAATAAATAATCTTTGAATTTGACTTGTTTGATGATTGATGCCCATGTTAAATGTTGCTTAGTAACAGGGAAATATTTATTGTCTTACATCTAGGTTAAACACATTGGCATTCAGCGTACATTCTGCCAATACTGTCTGCTAATCTACTTGCATAAGAGATTTAGGGTAAGGTTTATGGTGTTTAACACCACTTTCGACAATATTTCAGTTATATCATAGCCGTCAGTTTTATTGGTGGAGCAAACTGGAGTACCCGGAAAAAATCACCAACCTGTTAGGGTGTTTAATACAAATACAATGTCCAACATTATTTCAATTTTATCGTGGACACCTCACTGTTTAACAGGTCCAGCTATCTGTCAAAGCGTGATATCTGACCTTTCTGGAATGATAGTGTACAATCAAACCTCCTTTAAAGGGCACCTCTATTTAACAGGTCCAGCTACAATGTATCTGTCAAAGCGTGATATCTGACCTTTCTGGAATGATAGTGTACAGGCAAACCTGTCTTGAAGGGCATCTCTATATAACAAATCACTGTCTATAAAGGACACTCTCATTTTTCCCATTAAGGATTAGTGCATATTATTTTAACCTGTATATATATTCTCATTTTCCCATTAATGAATAGTGCATATAATTTTAACCTGCATAAAGGGCAACTACTTATAGAGGTCACATTTTCAGGTTCCTTTGAGTGTCCTTTATATACAGGTATGACTGTATAATCAAAGTACATCTCACCATTTTAGTGGTGATAGCCATTGATTGCACATGTAAATGTATATCCAGCAATCATACGATGATGACCATGACAGTTTTCTTGAGTTGTATAGAACAAAAAATTATTAAAGAGCACATCATAAGGTTATGAGTGGAATATAAAAAAAAAAACAGAGTACCAGTGACCCCTGGGTCAATATACATGTACCATGAGGTTCAAAATACCATATGGTATATTGAACCCAGGGTCGATATTTCAGGGGTTCAAAATACCATATGTCATGACAACAGTAATTTTACAATTGGATTAAGCTGAAGTAATTTTTGCTTTATAATTATTACAAATGTGTGAATTTGACAAATATAAATTAGCATGCGCTTTTAATAAAACTCTGATTATGAAATAAACAAAGTGACAAGTCAATGGTCTCTAAGTTATGCTTAACCGAAGATGTTTTGAAAGCAAAAACGATCAATGTAAATAAGCATGTACAGTCAAACCTATATTAAGAGGTCACCTTTGGGACAAAGAAAAAGTGGCCTTATAAGAGAGGTGACCTCTTAAAAGAGGTTTAATTCATATGAAAATTTCTATGACAGGACAAAAAACTGGTGACCTTTTAATACAGGTGACTGCTTAATAGAGGTGACCACTTGCACATGTTTGACTGTATTTGATAAAACTCTAATTATGAAATAAACAAAGTGACAAGTTAATGGACTAAAGTTATGTTTAACTGAAGATGTTTTGAATGCAAACAATGTAAATAAGCATGTACAGCCCATGCAGCCACCTCTATTAAACAGTCACCTGTATTAAAAGGTCACTTTTGTCTTGTCCTGTCATAGAAAATTTTATATGAATTGAACCTCTTTTGAGATGTTACATGTCTTATAAGGCCACTTGTTTTGTTCCAAAGGTGACCTCTTAATACATGTACAGGTTTGACTGTATAAAACTCTAATTATGAAATAAACAAAGGTCAATAGACTCAAGCTATATTTAGGGGAAGATGCTTTGAATACAAACTTAAAGAGTGAAACCATTAACAGGTTACTGATCACAGTTGTCAGATTATAATTATCACCTGTCAAACCAAATACAAGTGATGTCATGTTTATAATTATCACCTGTCAAACCAAATACAAGTGATGTCATGTTTATAATGGAAATTACAGTAAATCTTTGTGAAAAAATAAAAAGAACTTTTCTATATTTTTTATTTTTCCATTAGATTCCTCTCTAACGCTGTTAGACCAGTAGACATCTAGTTTTCATAAGCGTAATTCAACATTGAAATAATAAACCATTTCCGATTTTTATTTTAAAATTATACGTTTTACAGGAATTGGTTCCCTTTAAGGTAGGATAAATGGTCCCATTTCATGCAAAATTCAATGAAATAACACATTTTTTCCCATAATCTATTCAAAATTTTAATGCAACAACTTGTGAGTTTTCTATTTGCTCTAAAATTATCACAAGGTTAAAATATCTACAAATAATAAGAAAATCATATTCAAATGTGTTGTCCTTTCCATTGCTCTTGCTAGACCAGGTACAATTTTGCCCGTCAAACGGGAAATAACTTATGTAAAAAAGGTATAAATATGTATAATTTAAGGGGTTAATAGAGTTATGGTGTTTAACACCACTTTCAACAATACATGTATTTCAGTTATATCATGGAGGTTGTGCAAAGGTCTGTTGTCATTAAGAAAAGGAAGAGGACAGGAAATAAATACATATGAACATAGTACAGTTATTATTTATCAAAAACTTTATTTCAATATGACAATAAATAAAATTAAATTACAGTGCATACAAATATGTATACATTGTTTTTGTACAACTGAAATAGAAGACAACAGAATAAATTTTAATCAAATACAGTAAAACCTACCCATGCAGTCACCTCTATTAAGCAGTTACTTGTAAATTGTATTAAAGGGTCACATTTTTCTTGTCCTGTCAGAAAATTTCATATGAATTGAACCTCTTTTAAAAGGTCACCTGTCTTAAAAGGCCACTTTTTCTTTGCCAAAAAGGTGACATCTTAATACAGGTTTGATTGTACCTTAATAGCTGACAATATCTTTGTGAGGGGTAACTTTAGGTCTGAAGGGTGGTTGTGGTGATGAATGCCTGGATGGTATTAGGCCATAGGAGTAAATAACAGTAAAAACATCTTTGAATTAATCAATAGCATCGATTATCACCTACATGTATGCTATTAAGATCAACTGTTGTGATAATTAAATGCAATCCCTACAAATATGTATAAATATCATTGTTTTTAAGTCTTCTCACTTTTGCCATTTTAGTTGTTACATGTATATCGATTTAAATTAGAAAGGGAATAATTTCTATGCAGGTAAATTATAATTTCAATAATTATTAAATTATTTATTAATCTCTTTTAACCACATTCATATTCCTTTTATTTGACAAGGGGTGAAACTGCAGTAATTAATCTGAACTATGTGTCAAGTGTTTGAATGCTGTAACTGATAACCAGACTTAAATGATGGAGGAAAGTCTAGACAGTTACACAGTCCTTACGATGAACACTGGTCCTCCGGCCCAAGAACATCAAAACTATGTTTTGACCAGTAAATTTTTCAGTTTTTATTTAGAAATATAAAAATAAATAATAAGTTCAAGAATTTGATTAGGACCAGTAAATTCAAATTTTCATTTCGAGGACTGGATAAAACAAGCTGTATAGTGAATCTAACATCCCCTCTGGTTCATGGATAGGAACCTTGAAATCTTAATCGTTAATGCTTGAGATGGATATCTGCTGTCAGTGGTGTTAAGCTTGTGGTCAGAGGTAAATGACCTTAATCACACGGCCACCCAGGTCCAGATTTCTGCTTGTAAAATTGTACAGGTGTGAATATTGTAACCCATGAGATTGGGTCATATCATTATTAAAGCGAATATTCACCAAGACCAGTTTAGGATAACATAATTTTCGGAAGAACATACAACCAAATAATGAAGGCAATGTCAATGAACAGAGCCTTCTTCTTCTTCTTTAAGGTTTCCAGTATTCCATCTGTATATGTAGATGATTAATTACTGGTGCATGCGTGGCCTATTTACATCAAAACTTAAGTTAAATTAACAATGTATGGGCTGTTTCACAATAAATGTGACCAGAATGTAACAAATTATGGAAAAAATCAAACTTATTTTACTGGTATGTTATTGTGTTTTTCTTGAAGGGTATAATGTGAAGTATCAAATTCCAAAATATTGTTAAGTAACCTCATCTGGTTTTAAAAATATAACCGTCAACTGTAGGGCGGTGATGTCTCTTTAAATGCTTCCAAAAGGTGGTGTTATACTCAATCAGGAGCACAATATTAATTTGTATATCAGTTTTCTTTGCTAAACTTTGTTAAACTATGTATTAGCAAAATTATAAGTACTCAAAACTGTATTGAAGTAACTCAATCGAAAAAAAATAAAAAAATGAAGCTTTTCTAGATCTTCATTCTTATAAAGTAATACATATCAATTGCTTAAAAACTTTTATTTAAACAAATATTCCATTTTTTATGAACATTTCTAGTACTATATACATCTTGAAAAGAAAAAAACATAATCAAATTCAACATGACATATTAAGTAATCTCAAAGCTGATGTACAACAATGGTGGAAATTTGTTGCAGACACTACAAAATTATTTTTTTTAAATTTTGTATTAATTTCAGATTTGTGTCTAATCATTCTCTTAAACTCATAGTAAAACCTGGTATAATTTTCAGTAATGGTTACTTAAGAAAATAACACCTCTTCATTATGTGAAATATTGTTTTGAAAAAATTTTCATATTGTATAACAATATTTGTAAATAGTGAACTTTTAATTGCTAATGGAGTAAATTTAATACATTGTTAACTGGCATGTATACTCTTAATACTTATGTATTTTTCCTTATCTTAATAAAGAATGTTCTTCCTTTATGAAACAAGTTCATTATACATAATAGAATACATGTAAAATTATCAGTAGCCATCGTTGCGGACACTACAAAAATCATGAAAACAGCAATACATTTACAATAAATCTTCCTGAAGATAATTCGTATTCTTAAAAACAAACAACAACATATTTATAATTTGTTAAAGTGCTTGCAGTATTTTATAAATCAAAAAGATTTTGTGAAGTCAAAAGGATGATGTGTTCTTGTAACAAATCTATATGTATATTTTCATTTACAAGATCAATTATGGACAGAAATGTTAATTTTTCAAATAAAATTAGCTATTTAATATAAGCAAGAGGAACACCGGTCAAAATACAAATAGTGAGTATATAGAATACAACTATTTAAACTTTTTAAAAAAGTATCATGGGCCTGA
>MJUT01007663.1:74244-111864 GCA_002080005.1 Gigantidas platifrons
TTAGTGCAGCAATGCCAGATTTGTCAGTTCGTATTGATTTAATATATTGAAAGAGTTTTTTCGGTTTGCTCTGGTTTTGAGGTGGTATATCTGGTTCGTTAACAGGAAGATCACATATAAGTTTATCGATATAATCCCAGTACGCTTTTCTTTGTTCTTTTTGTACATGGGCTTTCATCTTTTTATACTTATCAGTGTATTTGATGTCTTTACGTTTTTTGAAGAGTTTATTTTTCTTATTTATTTCTCGTCTTAATTTGTCAGTGAGCCATGGTAATCTATGTTTGTTGCACAATATTTTTGATGGAATGTTTTTTTCGACCGAGGTGGTGAGATTGGATTTAAAAAGTTCCCATAGTTTGTTAGTGTCCAGAGAATCATAGGTGTCACTGATTTCTTTGTGAGTGTTTTCTATATCTGATTTAATATTTTCCCAGTTCGCTTTGTTGTATTTAAAAACTTTTCTAGGGGTTTCTCTTAGCCTCTTTAGCCATATGTCTGCTTCAGCATAGACAATGTCGTGGTCACTTGAACCAATTGGTGGTAGTGTGGTTACTTTACTGATGTATGTTGGATTGTTGATCATGATGAGATCTAGTATTCGGTCGTTTCTTGTTGGTATGTTGACGATTTGGTGTAGATTTGCGTCGTATGTAATGTCTAGAAGCTTTTGGTGTAGTTGAATGTCAGGTTTGCCTGGTATAGTACAGGAGTTTGACCAATCAATGTGTCCCAAGTTGAAATCACCCCCGACTATGATTGTTGCGTTTGACTGACCATTGATGCGGTTTAAAGATTGATGGAACTGTTCTAAGGAGAAGCCTGAATCAGAAGGTGGTCTATAGTAGGATGATATTAAGATGTTTTTTGAGCCGGCGATATTGATTTCAGCCCATACTACTTCACACTCTGTTTCTAGTTCTTTGACCTCTGAACTTATGAAATCTTTCGTAATTCAGAGGGTACAAGGGTTTATTAATTCTTGCATTAAAAACCCATGTTTGTCATATGATACTGTATCATGTAGTCCGAGATTCCACGGCAGAGTATGTATCATGATGACAGAAATGTTATTTCTTAATTCTAGAACAATGCATTGAATTTTGAATCAGTTTAAATATTGAAAAAAAAATGATCGAGAAATCACAATACAAAATGATAATCAGAAGAAACATCGATTGACAAATGACCTCAACTTACTATGATAGTCACAGACTGACACAAAGACGCCGGTAGTCGGTTCAAACTGAAAGTGGAAAGTGGGATGTCCTGTTTCTACCTAATTTTTATATTATCAGTTATCTCCCTTTGTTTTTATCTTCAACTTGATTCATTGTTGTTTAATTCGGATTTATTATGAGAATGAAAATATTTCTGTATTGTACGAAATCAAAGAAAAAAAATTATAAGATCCTTTTTTTCATTTTTAATATGACATGGAGTTTATAAATATCTGTTATCTTTTGAAGCTTACTTTCGGTTTTTACCAATATTCGGAACACTTAGATAAACTCGATAAACTCATCATTTCTAATGAAAACACACGAGAGAACCTGGGATTTTTGGGGAATTTCCAAACGAAAAATCCCCAAAATAGGTGGTGTGTGTTTTGTACTGTGAGAACTTGTTGTGTCAGTAGACGTATGTATTTACAATAAGTGTGTAATATCCCTTGATACTTTAGACCTTTTTTTCACATATAATTTTACATCAACTTTATTTTAATATTCTAATATTGATAACCAGACATACGTGGTAGTTCTAAGGCCAGTAAAGATCCTACCACCATGATCACACTGTCACAGGAGTGCTTGCATCTCATTTGTTACTATTAAAACAAGTCCACGTGTATAAGAAAGAAAATAAGTGATTCTCATGACTCTAAGGGTGAAGAATTGAGATACAAGCCCGTGATCATTAATTGATATAGCTACAGTCATTGCATTTAACAATGGGATCGGGGAACCATATAACTTGATAGGGGTCAATGAATTTTAGTTCAAGGAAGTGAATAAAAATAATGTATATCTAATATTTCAAAGAACCAATAAATTCTTTTATTTGGAATTCTTTTGTAATAATCCTGCTTATTACATGGCATTTTTTTTTCACAGAATGAGACAGAGGTAAATAATTTATTAATTAATATGTCTTCTTTAGGGGTCAGTTGATGTCAAACTATATTTTGATATATTTTTTCTTGTTTTTTATTCAATGAAAGTTAGACAATGCAAAGATGAACTAAATACTGTTATATGTAATGAATAAATATTATCTTTTAAAGTCAACCAACCATCTGACATCCATTCATTCATCTGTTGTCTATAATTTTTTCACGTTTCAAACTTCCCTGAAACTACTTGGCCAATTGAATCCAAAGTTTGGAGGAATGATGTTTTGAAAGTCCTTTACAATAATTCTTGTTTCTGATTGGTCAATAAAACAATGTTATACTCTGAACCTACTTTACCAAATTTTAAAGGAATGGTGTTTGGAAAGTCCTCTACCATGTGTAAAAAAATTGTCAATTTTTACTATCACACAAAAAACATGGATGCCAATAGGCAATTCTTGTTTCTAAGGACAAATTCAAGAGTTCTAGATTCCTTAAAAAGGGTATCAAATTACATTTAAAATAAGCATGCAGCTAGGAGGCATTTTCTGTGCTGTAGAGATCTTTATTGGTTCTATGAATGGTACATTTTTAGCATTTTATTCTTGGCAATGTACTGACTATCTGCTGTCAAATACATTTGTATTCCCAGTTTGTCAGCAGATTTGTTTAAAAGCAGGTTACAAAGTTGGGCCTCTTTTTTTGTGTGCAACACTACATTGTAGTCTAATTATGCAAACTAATTACCAGTATATTGCATTGAAATTATTTGTCAGTGTCAAATGTCAAAAACAACGATGTTTGCTAAAAATATGTAACAACCACTATATAAATATATGATAAATATGAAATACAATGTACATTTTATACTTTCAGCTTCGAATTTAAAGACAATATGAGTGATGTTGTTCCACCATTCAAAAGGATGTTTGGTGACTCGAGTCCCCACATGGAGAAGTCTTTACAAGAATCGATACAAAACGATATTGATACATCGGTTTCTGAAAGAAATAAGACATTTTGTTTGAAAAGTTTCCATGTTTTTAACATAAACTTGCCAAACCTATCACTGTATCCAGATGGATTTCGTCATTTTTATCTCTTGAACGTAGTAGACACAGATATTAAACAAGATCTGCAGGAAAATAAAGTCATTAACTGGTGTCGTACAGCAAAGCCATTATATCCATTAAAAACTAAAGGTATACAATTAAACCATAGCTGGTTCCCTGCAGAAACCTCTACTACTGGGACCAGTCTTTATATAATACATGTATTTTATTATAATTTTAAATGAATTTAAGTCATATACCATGTTCTAGTTTGTGAAAAGTATTGTTGGTTATGGCATTTAATGCCACTTTCGACAATATTTCAGTTATATCATGGCAGCCAGTATTGGAGGAAACCGGAGTATGCTGAGAAAACTGCAGACCTGTTGCAAGTCACTGACAAACTTTATTACAAAATGTTGTATCGAGTACACCTCGCATGAGCGGGATTCGAACTCTGAACTTTAGTGGTGATAGGTACTGATTACACATGTAGATGTAAATCAAGCTACCATACGATCAAGACCACGAAAAAATGTTGTTGATACAGACAGACAAAAGAATATTATTTAACATGTTCAATTTCTTTTAATGCTGACTATTGTCTTTTAAAAAGGTTAATTAGCTCACCTGACCCGAAGGGTCATGTGAGCTATATTGCTATCACTGGGCGTCCGTCGTCCATCTGTCGTTAGCTTTTTGCATTTTAATCAACTCCTCTAAAACCACTGGGCCAATTTGAACCAAACTTTGGTGGAATGGTCCTTGGGTGGTCCCCTTTCAGAATTGTGTCCGACAATCCCCCCGCCTACCAAAATGGCTGCCATTACTAAAAATAGAAAATTCAGCAAAAAATCACTTAGAAATTATCTCCTCTGAAACTACAGGGCCAATTGGGGCCAAACTATGGTGGAATGGTCTTTAGGTGGTCATCTTTCAGAATTGTGTCCGACGATCCCGGCTGCCAACCAATATGGCCACCGTTACTAAAAATAGAAAATTCAGCAAAAAATCACTTAACAATTATCTCCTCTGAAACTGCTGGGCCAATTGGACCCAAACTATGGTGGAATGGTCTTTAGGTGATCCCCTTTCAGAATTCTGTTTGACGACCCGGCTGCCAGCCAAGATGTCCGCCATTACTAAAAATAGAAAATTTGGCAAAAAATCACTTAAAAATTATCTCCTCTGAAACCGCTGGATCAAATGGGCCCAAGCTATGGTGAAATGGTCTTTAGATGGTCTACCTTCAGAATTATATCCAACAACCCCGCCCGCCAAAGAAGATGGCGGCCATTGCTAAATATAGAAGATTCGCCAAAATTCACTTAAAAAATTTTCTCCTCTGAAACTGCTGGGCCAACTTTGAGCCAGGTGAGCGATTACAGGCTCCTAGGAGCCTCTTGTTTAAATGCCACATTCAGGCCTGAAGAAAAGTATCATTTTCTAGCCATATCACTGAAAGTATTTTAAAGCTTCATATATTCTCTGTAACACTCGGCTAAAGTGGTCGGGAAATGAAAACTACTTTCGATGTTGTAGCAAATTTAATCTGGTATAACTTAATTTTAACAATGACTTATCTTCATTTGAATCTGGAGTGGTTTTGCATGTAACAGGAAACTAAAGTTGTGAGTTAGAATCCTCCTCAGATGAAGTGTACTCGATACAACATTACATATTTGTATGTGATAAAGTTTGTCGGTGACTTGCGACAGATTGGTGGTTTTCTCCCGGTACAACATTATGTGATAAAGTTTGTCAGTGACTTGCGACAGATTGGTGGTTTTCTCCCGGTACAACATTATGTGATAAAGTTTGTCGGTGACTTGCGACAGATTGGTGGTTTTCTCCCGGTACAACATTATGTGATAAAGTTTGTCGGTGACTTGCGACAGATTGGTGGTTTTCTCCCGGTACAACATTATATGATAAAGTTTGTCGGTGACTTGCGACAGATTGGTGGTTTTCTCCCGGTACAACATTATGTGATAAAGTTTGTCGGTGACTTGCGACAGGTTGGTGGTTTTCTCCCAGTACTCTGCTTCCTTCCACCAATAAAACTGACTGCCATTATATAGCTGAAATATTGTTGAAAATGGTGTTAAACACCAAATCCCTAACCCCTGCACACAGGAGTTTTATTCAGGTGGTTACAGAGATATAACTTTGGGTTTTGATCTCTGTGATAAGTGTAATTAAACACTAATAACCCAATCTGTTTTAAAATATACATGGCACAATTTTCCATGTGATACTTACATGAGATGTCCCTTTTGACCAAACTTGTGCAGTATAAACAGGAAAATCTGATGTCATTTGTTGTGTCGAAAAATCGAAAAGGACAGGTGTGTTACCAATTAGAAGAAAAGGTATATGTCAATTTCAGGTGATGGTAACTGCTTACTCCATGCCGTCAGTATCTGTCTGTGGGGATTAGAAGACAACCTGTTATTACTACGTAGACTGTTATATGTGTCCTTGGTCCAAGACACCAGTGGACAGAAAAATTTCCAGAGAAGATGGCTGTTACATCAGAGGAGAATTGAGCAAGAAAGACCAGTGGAATTTAATACACAACTAGGTTCAAATGTAAGAATTAGAATTGATTTTAAAACATGCCTGTTAATTCTGTCATTAAATCAGGGATTATTTTTTTCCAGTTATTTAAATGATTTCAGCTATTTTCTTCTGAAAATTGCCTTCCGAAAGTTGCTGGACACGGTCAGAACAGGTAAAAAATGACCATTTTGAAAGAGGTGTAGATTGTTTTAGCTATTTTTTATTGATTTCAGTTATTTTATTTTCTAACCAGGATCATGTAGTAGAAATCTATTCATTACAAAAATTGAAGTGAGGAAATTATAGCAGAAATATTGTTGTAGGGCTCACCACACTTGGTGAAGAAAGGAGCAACTTGTCTTCTTTTTCAGAAGTCAGTCATTTTTTGGACTTTTAACACTTTTTCCATTCTTTGGTTATGGCCATTGATTTGCTGGGAAAAAATTTCAATTTCTCAGGTCAATAGATTAATTTTACCTTAAGTAAATCATTGAAATTTATACACAAGATCAGCGATCATAAAAGTTCTATTTTACTTTAGCACTTTTACCATTGATTCATGTTTATGTGCAATAATTTAGTTCCCCTTAAACAGACCTTTAAAAATTTATTCAATGATATTTTTGGCCACAATATCCAGGTCAAGTTCAAATTTGGTTATTATTCCTTTTATCGTCCCAGAGTTATATCCTTAAATGGATGTTAAAGTCTAAAAAATTACATGTTTAAAAAAACTTCTCAATTAATATTTCTACATGAAAATTTTCAGAGGAACTTTGTACTATCGTACTGTGGAATGTACATAGTATAGGGTTATAATTGTTAGAATATGATGTCGTATCCTGAATTGTTCAATGAACTGAAAATAAAAGATAAAAAAATTATGGAACATGCATCCAAGATAACAATTACCGGGTACATATACATGTATTCATTTTGTTGCTTTATTTCCTTGAATGATTTTGTTTCTAAATAAAGTGGGGACTTTGTCATATTAAAATAATTTGTTTAAAAAATCCCTATTTGCAAAGGATTTTGTTAAATGTTAGCAACATTGTAGTTAACTTCCTGGTTTAAAGGATGTGGCTATTGTAATATAAACTACTTCCTGGTTCCACTTGAATGAAATAAAAAAAATATTGATTACGACTTTTTGTTGTTAGATATGTGAAGATAACATAGTGATTTTAAGCTTCTGTTCTTTTTAGAGGACATAGAATGTGACCTTGTATGAAATCTGGAACATTTTTTATTAAAGTTAAAACATATGAAGAATATTAATTAAATTTACCTGTACTTTTATTTTAGAAAGTTGTTAAATAATAGTGTATTGCAAAAGAAACACCATTCAACAAATGTTTGATTTTAATTTGAATAATATTATTGTTAAAATGATTGACCAAATGCTGTTGTTCATGTTCACAATCAGGGGCTGTCTTTGGTTGTGATTGTATGGTAGTTGGATTTACAACTACCTGTACAATCAGTGCCTATCACTCAGTTCTAATCCCGTTCATGGTGAGGTGTACTCGATACAACATTATATGAAAGTTCTAATCTTGACTGTCCACTTTCAAAACAATGTGCCTTACTAATAACATTTTCTTATTGATTAAATGTGGATAGCAAATATAACTGGTTTTTCAGTGACTTGCGACATGTCGGTGGTTTTCTCCGGGTACTCTGATTTCCTCCACCAATAATACTGACCGCCATGATATAACTGAAATATTGTTGAAAGTGACTTTACTCAACACCACACTTCATCATATGGGTACAACCTTTTTAGCAGATTGAATCAGATACATTTTTAACAGAAGTAAGACATAGTATTAATTGCAATGAAAATATGACTTAAATCCAAAGTAACAAAGCGAGAGAAAAAATTTGGCTTTGCAATTATGATCTGACTGTAATTGTTGCCATGTGATTATCTATGTTGTCATAAAGAGAGCAGGCAACTTTTCTTACTGAAACTTACAGATCTTAACAATGTAAATGTTAATAGAAATAAGGATCTCTTATGTAAACGTGGCCAAATTTGATTATCATGTTAAGGCTCTTTGATTTTCTTGATCTCAAAGACTTTAAGATTATTTAAATTTTCAATCTTTTTACTTTTAGCCAATATGGTGGAAGTTATTTCAGACATGTATCATTCACACTGATTTAGATATTTAATAGTTTCACTTTTAAATGCTTGAAAAATTTATAATTTTTTTTCTGTTTTTGATTATTTATAGGAATGGGAGAGAGAATGGAATGATATAATCAAAGTTTCAATAGACAAAAGGAATAATGAAGCTTTTCTACCGTACGATACATTAGAAGCCATACATCTATTTGTCTTATCTAATATTCTACGAAGACCAATTATTGTTCTGGCAAACAAGAATGCACGTTCAGTGTATGGCAATAGTGTTCAAGAATGTAATTTATCGGGAATATACCTACCGTTAGAATGGAAGGACAGAGATACGTTTCCTTCTCCGATTTTAATTGGATACAGTATGAATCATTTTGTACCGTTAGTGACAAAACAGTCCTCCGATCGGGACAATGATGGTGAATTGGTTATCCCCCTTGTAATGTCTGATCTGACACCTCTTATAGTTCACTTTCTTCTGCCAAATGAAGAACCAATCGTTCAGGATTTACTTAAACTGTATCTTAAACCAAAATCTGTTCCCATGACAACACAAGACTCCGTTTTGCAAATTCCAGTAGCTAAACTAGAATTTCAGACAATTCAAGACCATCATAACCTTATTCAAGATCATTTGTCAGAGTGTTTGCAAATTTATGGTTTCTGGTCAAAAGACATTCAAAAATCAGGTTTTACACAAGGACCACCATTATTTGTAAACAACGAAGTTCGCATGGTTGATACAGAAAGGGGAACTATTACGTGTCAGCCACGTTGTGTACACGAAGGATGTGATATGTATGGTGCTCCGTCTTTAGCTGGTTATTGTAATGCTTGTTTTATGGACTACACTCGGCAGTATAAGCATATGGAGGAATTTCAGACTGCACGGCAGCTTGTTGATGTACAACCAACAGCCCCTCCGGCATCAATAAGTATGCGTCCAGTATATGAGATGTCTATGATGGAAACTCAATGTAAAAATAAATGCGGAAATCGTGCATCAACAAAGACAGTCCCATACTGTCACGAATGTCATCCTAGTGAAAGTCAAGGTCATCCACTTCCTGGAACAGCCCTGCCAATGCCCGAGACCTTGACAAAAGGTGAGAATGAACCTATAGTAGATGACTTATCATTATTTGGTGGAGGTCAGTCAAGGACACCTCCAGGAAGTGGACACAATATGAACAGAATGTCACCAGGGCTTGGTCATTCCTTTAATAGAATGCATCCGGGAGAAATGCACAGACAGTGTTCCTCGTCACATTGCAAAGAAAATTGCTTGACGCTACAAGCCAATAAATGTGCCAAATGTTTTGTAACAACAGGCTTTACAGACTTTTCTAACAGTTTTGGTGGTCAGCGCAGTCCAGGACAAAGTGGACCGTCATCACAGACCTATTTACTCAATGACTTAAGTGGTGCCCGGAATCCTCCAGCTTTAAGATCATTTAACCCTGCTGATCTGCAGTGTAAAACTCCTAATTGTCCAAATCCTCCCCATTTTTACTTGGATGGCTATTGCAATGAATGCTCTAATAAACTGAAGCAGAAAACAGAAACTTTTTCTGTTCGAACGGCAGATAGGACAGAAGATAAAGTAATACAGACCTCAATTCCACCTTTTACAGCAGAAGGTAAAAATATCTGCCAAATGCCAGGATGCTTTGGCTCTATAGAAGAAAATGGACTTTGTCATTCATGTGTAATGGCAGCGAATCGTAACAGTGATCCTATTTCCGAATATGGGCCAGAACAGCTGATAGAGTCTGCCACGCCCTGCCATGTTCCAAATCAAGAGGAGGTCAATCCTGTTGTAACAAGCCATAAAGACAAAGTAAAATGTGCCTCACCAATTTGTCACACCTTGATTTATCCCCCAACCCTGATGTGTGCCACATGTACAACTATATTATCAGATGCCCATGCAAGATGTAGGTCAACAGAACATGAAAGGCTATCACCAGGTATGTATGTCACGGTTTAATACAACCACAGTCGTTGCCCTAATTTTTGTTAACCTACTTGCCCGAAAGCCAAGTTTAGATAAATATTTCATTTATTCAAGCAAATTCTTTCATAATTTTCGCACGTCTGAATCCAGTTTTACTTGTCTTGATCTTCGGGCAAGTGGGTTGGCGCAAAGACTGCAACCGTAAATGTATTTTGTTTCATGGGATCGAATTTTAATGACGGTGAAATAAACTAACTCAGAAATGTAATAATGCTACTAGAATTGCATTTTTCATTGGTCATTATATTTAATGAGGATGCTGATCATGCATTATGCAATTGGGGATATAAATTGAAAAATTTTGAATTGGTTTATTGAATTTGAAAATTAAATATGGCACCCGTACAATATAAAATACTCATAATAATTCAACACACATTTGTGATAATATATACAGTCATAGAACCATGTCAGTAGTGGTAAATGGTTAGTGTACTTGCCTAGAGTGCAGTAGATCGTGGGTTTGAACCCAGGTTAGTCAAATCAGTGACTTAAATGGTATTTGTTGCTTCTCCGCTTAGCATGCAGCATTAATGAGATAGAGCAAAGACTGATTGGCTCAGAATCAGCATAATGTGCCAGAGTGGAGCGTCATGTCTGCCTGTGGACTGTTGTTTCAGTGAAATTATCTTACCATCATTGATTATACATATATATGATGTTTTATTTATTTTTTCATGTTAGTCCAGCATGGGTTGTGTTTCTCACCGTCTCGACAGAGATGTAAGACAACTGGATGTCATTACTATGGAGGTTCAAGAACCCATGGCTACTGTTCTAAATGTTATGAAAAAGGTAAGAAAATAAGTAAAAAAACATTGTTACATAAGGTATCTGTTTTAATACATGTATATGATTCAAAGGGCCGACCATTTAAGTATTAGGGAGGGAGACTATATTTTCCCCCCAGGTAAGAAATTATTTTTCAAACAAGACAAAAATTATATTTTTTTTTTTACATTAGAAATTGGTAATTTCTCTTCAAATAATACCAACATAACTTGTTAAAAACTTCAGGGTCATGTTACTTTTTGCATCTTTCAGGTCAAGGGTTTTTTTTCTATAAATTTTAACATTCGGAATCTCTACTTCTTCATAAATCTACTGTAGTGTTTGATGCCTATAGATTATTTAGGCTTTGTTATTGATTGGTGGATTGAAATGTGACCCACTTTGTAATGGTTTAGGTTTAGGTTTTTTGGTGTTTAATGTCACATTCAACAATATTTCAGTTATATTTTGGCAGTCAGAAAACCACAAGTCACTTGCAAACTTTATCACATAATGTTGTATCGAGTACACCTTGCCCGAGTGGAATTTGAACTCACAACATTAATGGTGATAGATACTAATTGCATAGGTAGTTATAAATCCAACTACCATACGATCACGACCAAGACGGGGGCCGTTAGATGTAATTTTTTTGCTGGATATAATTAAAAACAATTAAAAATAAACTAGTTTTAAATTAACGATTCTTAAATTTGTTGATTTCAATTTGAAAGCCACAAAGATTGATACACAGAAAACTACAATATTTCATAGTATTCATACATGGTGCAAATTTAATCATTTACAGAATATTATAAAACAAGTTTTGCTATCAAAGAGTTGTCTACCTTTAATATTAAAGAGAAATGTAGTACAGAGTTATCTACCTTTAACAAGTTTAGCAGTCGGTGACTTGGTTTTCACCGGGTACTCCGGTTTTCACCGGGTACTCCTGTTTCCTCCACCAATAAAACTGACTGCCATGATATGACTGAAATATTGTTGAAAGTGGCATTAAAGACCATAAACCAACCATTCCAACCAACCAGTTTAACAGATTGTGTGCAGTGAAATAGATATCTAGGTTCTTATTACCGTAGCCATTCCATAATATTGTACATGTGTATGTAGAGTTATCTACGTTTAGACATTTTAGCTGTTTGAAGTTAATTCACACGATATTGTTTAGCCATTTTAGCTGTTTAATTGAAGTTAATTCACACGATATTGTTTAGCCATTTTAGCTGTTTAATTGAAGTTAATTCACACGATATTGTTTAGCCATTTTAGCTGTTTAATTGAAGTTAATTCACACGATATTGTTTAGCCATTTTAGCTGTTTAATTGAAGTTAATTCACACGATATTGTTCAGCCATTTTAGCTGTTTAATTGAAGTTAATCACACGATGTTGTTTATCTTTATATCTAGATAAAAAAGACAAAATGAGACCAATAGTGTATAGACAGAAGAAAGGGACAATTTGTTTAGAACCTGGATGTGATAAGTATGGCGATGAAAGTATGCATTATAGATGTACGTATCATTACGACATATTAAAGTCCAAGTACGATAGTGAGACTTCAGCGCCAACAAATCAAGGTATTGTTTTGACTAACGTGCCGACCAGTACGGGTAGATATTCACCGATGATGACAAATTTGAGTAGCATTCTACCGGGAACTAATTTTAGTGCAACTGTGCCACCACGGCAAGTTAGCAGGAGTGCACCAATGCTCCCATTGCAAGTAGAAATGTATAACGTACCAGAACGAGAACCGTTAAACGATCTATCACGATCTGCTAGTACTTCATCAATTACAGGAACTGGTACAGGAATAGAACATAAGTATACACAGGCGATGTCAAAAGTAGAACGAGATCAAAGAAGTATTGCAATTTGTAAACGTTCAAATTGTGATAACTATGGCAACAGCCAGAAGGAAGGATATTGTAACAGTTGTTTTGCAGAAGTACAGAGGCAAAGACTAATTGGAAATGCTACGAAGCCACAATATGACGATCATTATTGTTGTTAAGTTATATATAAACGTTTGAATTTTTTTTTTTTTTAACTATTAAAATGTGTATATCATATATATAGTCGTTCTAATTTTGTGATTTAACATTTAAAATGTTTTTATTGTAAATTTATTTTTAAACATTTATTGTTTGTATTTTCTATTTATCATTGATTTTATTATTTTGTTTTCTTCTTTTCTTTTACCTGTTCGATTTACATGATTTAACAGTTAAAAAGTTTATACTATGAATTTGTTTGTAAATATTTATTGTTAACATTATTGTCTGTATTTATCATTGATTTTTTTATTCTGTTTTCTTATTTTCTAATTCCCCCCAAAAAATACATCATATTGGGGAAGTTTTTATTCAATTAAAAAAAAATAATAATCTTTTGTTTGCTATTTTTATGCTACATTGCAAAACTATTTTCTCTTTCAATGTATTACACTAATTAGTTGTACCATGAATAAATAATAACTAGTGCTGAAAGTCATTCAATCAATCAACAGATAAATTTTACGTAACTATATTTAAATCAGTGGCCACAACTGAATTTTATTCCCCATGAAACAGTAGCAAATAAAAAAATAAGATTATTATTTAATTACTGTAAATATTGTGATGTTATACTTTTAATGTTACGGATAGACCATTCCCGAGTTGTCGGCCCCCATGAAACAGTAGCAAATAAAAAAATAAGATTATTATTTAATTACTGTAAATATTGTGATGTTATACTTATAATGTTACGGATAGACCATTCCCGAGTTGTCAGCTTTTTGTTTTTATACCTAGAATATATACTATATTCCCCCAACCCAACGTGAAAAGCATTAATGGTTACAACAGTCCTCTAAATGAAAATTTTAATTTACTTGTCCGAATCAAATTCTTGAATTTATTGTATACATGTATATCTAAATAAAAACGGAAAACTTTCCTGTTCTGAATAAAGTTTTACTAATCTTGGGCCGGAGGACTGGTCCTCATCGTGAGGACTGTTACAAAAAAGGATTGTCACTTTTACATGATTGATAAATGCAGTGTTTATCTGCCATTGTTGTTACGTCTGTGTCAAGTGACTACATTATTTTGATTTATTTCAAATTTTATTTGATTTTTTTTTCTCGAAAAAATTTAAATGATACATCCACTGATCAAAAACTTGGATATGGTCTCCTAACATGTAAATGTTGTTAAGATATCACTTTTCTTATGGAGTAATATTGTATAAAATGGAACTTTTATGGTTTGGTGGTAAAATTCATTTGTTAGCTACATTTGTATAAATGACGATTGCTACATTTTTGTATCGTGTAGATAGATATTATACAATTAATGACTTTTAATGAGGTGGATACAAGGATTTATTAACCCAGGAATATTATATTTACCGAAGCCAGATGGCCGGGGTAAATATATTATTCTTGGGTTAATAAATCCTGGTATACATCGAATTGAAAGTCATTAATTGCTATATTATATGACACATTTTATATGTTGATTTTACCCTTAAAATAAGCTTTTATCACGACGTTTTCTTTGGTTTCGTATGGTGCAAGACGTTGGAATGTTATATTCACTGCGCGTTACGTCGCATGAGGTGATTATAACGTTTTATCAAAGAACGTTTCTAGGGACGTCAGCCAATCAGATAAAAGAAATATTTATAGTCATATAATAATTGATTATATTTATGATAATTTCATATACCAATAATTGTAAATATATCTAATATCAACCATTGATTGTGACCAAAGATTTTGACAAATACAATGTATTAGGTGATAAAAATTATATACAGTAATTGCCTGGTATACTGAGATGTTATTACAACATGTAAATTATTTTATAATTTTTCCACATTAAAGAGGTCTCACTGTGTTAATATTTAGAATATTTGTTCATTTAGTTTTAGAAGAGAGGTATTTTATGTAATTTTTGGATTTTGAGACCAATTACTGGTTGATATTTGATTCAATACATGTTGTTATTAGCTCATCTGGTCCCAAAATGTCACATGAACTATTTCCATTACTTTGCAATCAACCTTTGTCATTGTATGCATCCATTAACTTTCATCATTTTCATTTTCTTAACCGCATCGGTGGTGTAATGGTTAGTGAGCTCACCTCAAGGGCTGTAGATTGTGGATTCAAGCCCAGATCAGGTCAAACCAAAGACTATAAAATTGGTATTTGTTGCTTCTTCACACAGCATTAAGGAGGGAGAGCAAAGACTGGTTGGCTCAGAATGTCCGAGTGAGGCGACGTGTCTATGCACAGACTGTTGTTTCAGTGAACGAGCATTATAAAAATCCAACTCAGCGAAGCGGACATCATCATCCTTTCATTGAAAATTAACTTGTTCTCGCCATGTTATAGCTGAAAAATTGCTGAGTTGGTTTTAAACAACAATCACTCACTCATTTTCTTCTCTGAAATTGTTCAAGCATTTGAAAGAAAACTTGGTTGGAAGATTCCTTGTAAGCTTCTCTATAAAGATATTTTTAATTTGTTTGATTGTTTGTTTGATGGTGCTTAACACCATTTTCAACAATATTTCAGTTATATCGTGGCGGTCAGTTTTATTTATGGAGGAAACCGAAGGATCCGGAGAAAACCACCGACCTGTTTCAAGTCACTGACAAACTTTATCACATAATGTTGTACACCCCCCCTTGATCGAGATTCTTCCTCACATCAGTTGTGATAGGCACTGATTGCATATGTAGTTGTAAATCCAAGTACCATACAATCACAGCCACTACAGCTCCTTATGTTACTATGTAATAGGAGATAGGAAAATGTACAAAGAGCTTCTTAGAAACTTCTACTCTGATGGAACAAAACTATATACGAATGTTAATTGAATGGTCCTTAACATCGTCGGAAACCCACGGCTGATTACGCTTCGTTCCTCACTCTTGTGTGGTCTTGTACGTTTTAGCAAAAAATAGGGAACATAAATAGAGTGATGAAAGACAAATTTCCTATAGGAGCGTCCAGGTTTTCTTGTTGACAACATCAGATTTTAGATAGAATTGAACATATTTTGTGTTATAGGTCCTGAATTAAATGTTGTATAAATAGATATAAAAACAGGGATGATTTTTGTCAGTTATTTAACTGATTTCACCTATTTTCCTGTGGAGAGAAATTGTCCAAAGCTTCTAGACACAGTCAGAACAGGTCAAAAATGTATTTGAAGGGGGGTGTAGATGGTTTCAGCTATTTTTTCATTGATTTTCAGTTATTTTATTTTCTAACCAAAATCATCCCTGTAAAAAGATATAGTTTTAATAATTTAACTTCATTGCATATATAACTTCAACATATCAGTTAGTTTACTTATATATAGCTTGCCATTATGTGATAAAGTTTGTGATTTACCACACTATTGTTACTGTAGTTACTAAACTATTGGGGCCCATCATGGTCGTGATCATATGGTACATGTAGTTGGATTTACAACTACCTATGCAATCAATGCCTATCTCCACTAAAGTTGTGAGTTCGAACTCCATTCATGGTGATGTGTACTCGATACAACATTATATGATCAAGTTTGTCAGTGACTTGCGATAGGTCGGTGGTTTTTTTTCTTGTACTCCATTTTCCTCCACCAATAAAACTGACCTCCATGATATAACTGAAGTATTGTTGAAAGCAGCATTCAGCACCATAGCCCTAACCCTAACCTTGCTCCTATATATTGTTTAAGAAATAATTGATGGAAGCTATAGTATGTTGGAAATTTTAACATGGGGACTTTTTTGGATAAATATCTTATCCCGAGCGATAGCTAAGGAAAAGATGGTATGAAAACAATGTTACCCCATGTCTTTATGTCATCCAAACCATGGCTAATATGAATTATTCTAATAATTAAACAAAATATTTTAGAGTTTTTAAGCAGAACTTAGCAGCATTGGAAATACATCTCATGACAACTGCAATAAAATCCACATATAGTACCTTCATATTTAGAGTCATTGTTTGCTATATAGACAAATACCAGTAGTTCCATGGTCCTGTATAAATACATGAAACCACTCATTAATGAAGGCTGCAATGGGTCTGTCAATACACATGTGTAAGGTAAAATATATCTGGAATTTTATCACAGTATAACCAATGAAAGACATTTAATCTGCATTACACAATACTGATGAACTTCATAGCTATTTATACATATATGTCGTTCTGCTCATGGGATTTTGTTTTTATGTACACCCCTCCATTTATACAATACTGATGAATTTATTGCTATTTATATTATAATGTAATAATTAGGGATGGCAAACCGTTCAGAATTTACTAACCGGTTACTCGAATAATCTTCCGACCAATTACTCGGTTAACCGGTAGATATCATTGTTCAGATGTAATCTTGCAAGGGACAAATTAATAAGGCGATGTCAATAATAAACTTATATTACATAAAGAATTACAAACATTGAAACAAACAAAATTTATCTGTACCGTTCTTTTTTTAGATTAAGATTAAACATTGTCACGGTCTATTGTGTATCTGCTTGTTCTGGTACATAGTTCTTATTAAGAAAAATGACATAGTCTGTGTCTTAATAAATTGACAAGTAATCCTGTGTTTGAGAATATGTGCTCAGACGATACGGATGTTCCGGGAATACTGAGATACTGATGCGCAAGCATGTTCATTCTGGGAATATGACAATTTCCGTGATCGTGGTGAATTTGCAAATTCGGCTACAGATGGCTGTTTTTCAGGCGTAAACCATCCAGAAATATCTGATGAATGTTTTAACTTTAAATGATTAAGCATATTGCTAGTTCCTCCCGTATATGTAATTTCTAAATTGCACAGTTTGCATTTCACAATTTTCGACTCCACATCTCGTTTAAAATATTACCAAGCTTTCGATTGTGGTGGAGGCATTTTGTAGTGAAACTTCAAACATTTCAATTGCAAGTTAATTAGACAGATGAACAATTTTTACAATTGTTGTGATTAGTTATGGTTGTAAAAACATGAATGCCCGAGGGATGTTACACTATACATGTACTTTAAATATTTTTTAACTTTTATGAATTGAGAAAACAGTGACAGAGAGATATTTTCATCATATTTTATCAAAACTTAAGGAATAATCGAATCACAAAATAGCTAACCGGTTATGATCTTTCCGACGGTTAACTGGTTAACCAAGTAATCGTTGCCATCCCTAATAATAATAATCAGATATTTGTACTCATGAATTTTGTTTTTTTATCTATACACCCCTCCTTTCCCCTTTTAATAAACAATAAAAACTTGTAAGTAATCCAGTGAACCAGTGTCATTCTGGTGACAAGTCCTTATACAATGTATATACATTTTATCTGTTTAATTTTTCTGTATTTTCAGTTTGTAGATTTTTCTCATTGTAACGTTTACTAATTAAAATGTAAAATATTTAAAGCAGTCTTGTTTTATTATCATCATTGTCTGAATCATGATTCTTAGCCGAGTTGCGATGAAGTCGAACTCGGCTTATAATATGATGAATGGCATCCGGGCGGTGCAATCATTTTCGCACAATATCTTAAGAATGAAATGTCTGTTCTATATGAAAGTTGGTGCACACATGCCAGGTGGTGAGAGGAGGAAGCCTATTGATATTGAGGATCGTAGGACAAAGGTCCAGGGGTCGATTTCACAAAAAGTCGTAAGTCTAAGATTAATCGTAAGTGTGATTCCTAAGCTTTTGATTGGTTGAAATTCACACTTACGACTGATCTTAGACTTACGACTTTTTGTGAAATCGACCCCAGGTCACAACTTCTAAAAATGGGACAAAAATTTGATACTTTTTTAGTGTCTGCATAACATCTTAAGAACGAAATGTAGGATCTAAATGAAATTTTGTACACACATGCCTGATGATGAGAGGAGGAAGCCTATTGATATTGAGGTTTGTAGGACAAAGGTCAAGGTCACAACTTCTAAAAATAGAACAAAAATTTGATACTTTTTTCATTTCCGCACGATATCTAAGAACAAAATGTAGGATCTAAATGAAACTTGGTACACATATGCCTGATGGTGAGAGGAGGAAGCCTATTAATATTGAGGTTTGTAGGACAAAGGTCAAGGTCACAACTTCTAAAAATAGAACAAAAATTTGATACTTTTTTCGTGTGCATAATATCTTAAGACCGAAATGTTATTATTTACAGTATTTATATAGCACATTATCTAATTAAATTTAGAAATGTTGGATCTAAATGAAACTTGGTACACACATGCCTGATGATGAGAGGAGGAAGCCTATTGATATTGAGGTTTGTAGGACAAAGGTCAAGGTCACAACTTCTAAAAATAGAACAAAAATTATATACTTGTTTTGTTTCCGCACGATATCTTAAGAACGAAATGTCGGATCTAAATCAATCTTGGTACACACATACCAGGTGGTGAGAGGAGGAAGCCTATTGATATTTAGGTTTGTAGGTCAAAGGTTAACGTCACAACTTCTAAAAATAGAACAAAAATTTGATACTTTTTTCGTTTCTGCACGATGTTAAGAACAAAATGTCGGATCTAAATAAATCTTGGTACACACATGCCTGATGGTCAGAGGAGGAAGCCTATTGATATTGAGGTTTGTAGGTCAAAGGTCAAGGTCACAACTTCTAAAAATATAATAAAAATTTGATAATTTTTTTTCGTTTCCGCACGATATCTTGAGAACAAAATGTAGGATTTAAATGAAACTTGGTACACATATGCCTGATGGTGAGAGGAGGCAGCCTATTGATATTGAAGTTTGTAGGTCAAAGGTCAAGGTCACATTGTCCATCCACATGTTCGCACCTTTGATGTGTTACCGATTTTATTTATGGTTTTGTTCTCATGTTTGTGTTAAACATAATTTTTACAGCAGTGTTGTTTTATTATCATCTTGGTCTGAATCATGATTTTATTTATTGTTGTTTTGTTATCATCTCTGTCTGAATCATGATTTTATTTATTGTTGTTTTGTTGTCATCTGTTTGTTTTAAACATCATTTTTACAGCAGTGTTGTTTTATTATCATCTTTGTCTGAATCATGATTTTATTTATTGTTATACCCCCCGCAAACAAAGTTTGGGGGGGTATATAGGTTTCACCCTGTCCGTCTGTCTGTCCGCATAGAGGGTACATGGTTTGTCCGTGCAACTCCTACAGTTTTTCTGCTAGGAAGTTTTTATTTTGCAGATCATTTATACATATATCAAAGATGTGCATGTGGTAAGGATTTTTATTTTGTGCATTTTTACCAAAAATATAGATTGTTGAACTTAAGTCATTTTTTGGTGAATTTGGCAAAAAGGGTACATGGTTTGTCCGCGCAACTCCTCCTAAAGTTTTTACGCTAGGAAGTTTTTATATTGCAGATCGTTTGTGCATACATTAAAGATGTGCATGTGGTAAGGATTTTGATTTTCATGAATTTTTACCAAAAATATAGACTGCTGAACTTGAGTCTTTTTTTTTGGTGAATTTGGCTAAAAGGGTACATGGTTTGTCTGCACAACTCCTCCTACAGTTTTTACACTAGGAAGTTTTTATATTGTAGATTGTTTGTACATATATCAAAGATGTGCATGTGGTAAGGATTTAAATTTTTGTGCATTTTTACTAAAAATATAGATTGTTGAACTTAGCCATTTTTGTGTGAATATGGCAAAAAGGGTACATGGTTTGTCTGCACAACTCCTCCTAGTTTGTAAGTTAGGAAGTTTTTACATTACAGAACATTTGTACTCATATCAAAGATGTGCATGTTGTAAGGATTTTGATTTTCATGAATTTTACCAAAAAATATAGATTGTTGAACTTAGTTAATTTTTTTTTATTTGTGAATTTGGCTGAAAGGGTACATGGTTTGTCTGTGCAACTCCTCTTACAGTTTTTATGCTACGACGTTTTTATTTTTGTTGAATGTGTTAAACATTATAATTTGAAAAATAATATATTTTCCGTGTAGACTTAGTTTTCAATAATCTTGGACAGTCAGAGTGAAGCGGGGGGTATTAGTCCCGCTATGCGGACCGTTCTAGTTTTTTTTTTGTCATCTGTGTTAAACATCATTTTTACAGCAGTGTTATTTTGTTATCATCTTTGTCTGAATCATGATTTTATTTATTGTTGTCATCTTTGTCTGAATCATGATTTTATTTATTGTTGTTTTGTTGTCATCTGTTTGTGTTAAACATCATTTTTACAGCAGTGTTGTTTTATTATCATCTTTGTGTCTTTTCAACATGATTTTATCCTCACTCACACTGAAGTATGGTGGTCGACTACATTAATTTCGTCCTATTTAATGACATCAATTGGATTTCCGATCAACAAGAAAACCATACATTTTGTTGAAGATCATGGAAGGTTCGATCCCACATGTTCAATTCAAATGGTTCATAACACACCGTCTCCCAGAATAATTTTTTTTTTTTTAAATATTTGTTTATTAAAATAAACATAGTTTCACGAAAGATATTCAAATCAATTTTTTGTTCAATATGGTTAATTTGCATGTTTGATAAAATTCAAAATATATAAAACAACTCGTTAGTTTAAATTCAGCTCATTCTAGTTTAAAATGTAGCAGTTATGGTCATTTGCACTTTTGGATAGATATCAGGAAGGAAAACATCCAAGGAAGATCCCATCCTAGATTGGATTAATTTGGCTCTGTGGTTTCAGGAGATTTTCAAATAAATTTTTGTCAAAATCAGCCTAATTTGCACATTTTCTGTAAAACACATGTATCTGAAAAACATGTAACGTCATACCTTTCATTAAAATGGAACTACTGTGCAAATTTGGTGTAAAAATGTGGCTTCATTAAATCTAAAGGCTTGTTTTACCCCTTGATCTATTTATAGTAACAGCTGCCATGAGTGAGTGATTGTCGTTTAACACCATGTGAGCAATTTATCAGCTATAGTGTATTGCATGGCAAGATCAAGTTATATTTCAACAAGATGATATCCATTTTGTACTAGACCAGTCAGATTTTTACAATTCTAGTTCACTTAAACATCAGTATGAGGGTAGACATCTTGATCCACTCCGATACAATATCCCGATTCCGATTCAACCAGTCTTAATGCTGCCTGCTTATTAGCTTTTTAATGAAATATTATTAGTCAAAAAGGGGAATAACTTTCAAAAATAGTACAATCAAAATGTCACAAAGCAATTCTCCATATAGTCATGCAAAGCTTTAAGGAATGTCCTTTTGAAATGTAGGAGTTGCTCTTACAAACTGATGCTACAGACGGACGGACAGGACAAAAACAATGTCTCCCCCAGTAGGGAGGCCACTTAATTACTTGTGTTATGTGATAAACAACAAAATTAAGACAAATCGGTCTTTGGTATATCCTCCACCACACATGTACAGGGGGATCAACAAGATGAACTGTGAGCTAATGCTCACTTATGATACCCCTGCAAACAGGAAGTAGGAATGTGACGGGTCCAAAAACGCTTCCCATAATATGGGGTACCTATATGAAGCTTGTGACCAAATATCAGAGTTCTGCCATTAATAGTTGCCGAGAAAGATATCCTGGGACGGACGGAAGGACAGAGGTAAAACAGTATACCCCCCTCCGGTGGAGCGGGGGTATAAAAAGAGAAGAAGAAAGTAAAATAGTTAGCGATTGTTGTTTAAAACCAAAGGAGAAATTTTCAGCTACATCATGATGAAAACAAGTTACATTTTAATAAGACAATGTACGCTTTAAACAAACTCAGTTGGATTTTTAACTGAAATGGTCCACGGGTAGACATATCTCTCCCGGGACACAAATGTGCTGATTTCGAGCCAACCAGTCTTTGCTCTTACTGCCTACTGCTGCATGCTTAGTGGACATGCAGCAAATACCAGTTTCATAGTCTTTGGTTTGACCCACCAGGGTTTTAATTCATGATCGATCACACTTATCATTACCATGTGCTTAACTTTGGTATAATAAAATATAAACATGTAGCAAGATGCTTTTTTTAATTGTGTAAATGGTTACATTATGGAAATACCATCAAACATCTTTGTAATAAAGTAAATATCTAAGATTTCTAAAATATTCTTTGTTTTTACAGTGTATGACAAATGTAGCTTGTTTCTTGTTCGCTGTTTTTAAGTTACAGAATGAATGATACGTAAGAATTGTTTTATCTGAACAATGACTTCTTCATACTTTTGCACAATTCCAACCAGACTTTACATATTGAGAAAATAATTTATCTATTAGGAATATATAGAATTTTCAGGTGAACCATTAATTTTCATTAAAATAATAGATTACCTCCCCTTGAGCATTTTTCTTGCTCAAAAAAGATTTTTTTAAAACATCAGAAGCTGAGTAGAAGAAAATACACTCAGAAATATCAATGGAAGGAAGGTACCTATACAACATGTCTGATTATTAGATCTTAATTTTATATGTCTATAACTTTAAAAGTTAACAAAATCTGCTAGTTTTCTAAACATTATATGTTCCATTGCTGCGAGATTGAACCATCCAGCATTGAAAAATATAATTTTCTCTCGTGGTACATGAATATGAAAAAAACTATTCACACCTCCAACATTTCTGTCCAAAATGAAAGTGAAAGTAGAAGATCATTCAAGACATATAAAGGTCAGATTCTATATATATTGTCCAGTGAAAGTACAAGATATTTAAAGACATAAAGGTTAGACTCTAACATATAGAAGATAGACAAGAGAATGAAAATGAAGATGGAACTTTGTGCAAGAAAATTGCCTCATTTCTGAGAAACAATTAAAAAAAATCATATTTCAAAAAGAACTTGCTTTGAAAATTAAGTCTTGACATAATAAATTCTTTAAATTTACTACTTGTGATAACTTTCTCCACAATCTGGTATTCTTTATGATGCTTAAATTATAATATGTTTATATACAATTTAAATTGGAGAAGAAATGAAGAGGAGTAAATAGTCTTCTACATGTGTATGAATATATACAAAAAATAACTCATCCTAAACCATATTATCAAATCACATCTATACAAATTATTTTGATATGGTCAAACAGAAGTCTCATTAAATAAGCATTCGTCTTTATTTGATGCCGTTTCTGATGACCATGTTAATATAACATGGGAAAAAACTTTCAAAAGTTGCTGTTAAATCACATCTATACAAATTATTCTTAAAGATTAAACAGAAGTCTCATTAAGCAAGTATCTGTCTTACTTGATGCCATTTCTGATGACTCTGTTAATATAACATGGGAAAAAACTTTATAAAATTTGCTGTTTATATTTTATATCAAAGCAGTATGTCTCATATATATCATTTTAAACCCGACACCTAAATAGAATTTCAACAATTAAATTAAATTTAATTGAAATCCATCCAAATATAGAAGGGCTGGGATTCAAAGTTGTTCAATGGGTTAAATGTGACCTTGACAAGAAGGTCAACAAGTGCAAAATCTATCTTAGTAAAAGTTTTCAAGGCAAATTCATAATGTCAGATACATATGTTCAATGTGTGTGCATACATTCTGCTAAGATTCCAAGATCTGCACTGTGGAAGGAATAGATTACACAAAATAGGTATCATCTACTGAAAATAAATCAAACATTCGTAATTTCTGTGAAAATTGATAATTATCATTAAAAACTAACATTCATACAGTCAAACCTGTCTATAAAGGGCACTGAAGGGAACTTGCAAATGTGCCCTTTATGAGCAGTTGCCCTTTATATACAGGTTGAAATTATATGTACTATTCATTAATGGGGAAAATAAGGCTGCCCTTTATAGACAGTGATTTGTTATATAGAGGTGCCCTTTAAGGCAGGTTTGACTTTTGTATTTAATATGCCCCCAACAATGGTGAAATAATGTGGTTATAAACTGCATACAGAGTTGATTCCATAGATACCCTTTTTTCCCATGCCACTCAACTCCCCACCCAACCTTCCACCAGACTATAAAAGTAACCCGATTTGCACAATGCGCAACCCAGCCAAATATTGATTTTTTATTTCCCATTTAAAAAATAACAGGTGTTAATTGAACAAAGTTTAATCTAATTCACTTCAAAGAAATGTTACAACATAGAATATTACAAAATATTCTCAACTTGAACTGCAAACGAGTAATTAATTTTCGTTGAATTCTCTGTTAAATAAGAACATCTAAATTAAATTTTCACCTAAAAGCGCAATACATGTATATACAGATTTGGGAGAAAAAATTAATTAAAGTGGGTCTATAATAGTCTAGATTTAAAACTTTTCTTTTCAAAAACCTGATTCTTCTAGGTACATGAATAGGAAGAACTACAATAATGTAAATGGAACTTTGCAAAACTTTGTGTCAATTGAATATGAATTGAAAGCAGTAAAATCATGGTAATTTTAAAAGTGTAAAAGAATTTCATCTTAGCTACAAGAACAATTTGTTCTGTCTTTAACTGCCGTATGAAAGAAATTTTCAAGAAAAAACAATTCAACAAGCTAACCAAACAAAAAATACACAAACTCCAATGAACCTTTGTTAAAATATTTACACTTTTTTGCAATAAATAATAACATCTCAATACATAATACATGTACTTTTGTTTTTAATAAAAACCCATGTGTATGTGTGAACAAGAAAACTATTAAAATATGTTAATTACATGTTCTAAAGTAACAAAAATATCTAGTTATTTGTAAATCAAAGTTCTGTTTAATGTTTAAAATATAACATGATAAAAATTTGGAGACAACTTTAAAAAAAAATACATGTTTATATATACAATGATTAGTTACCGATGACAACATTTTTCCTTACACTAATAACAACTCAATTATTTTTTTTTTTATCTTTAATGTCAAGCAGACTTTATATAAACTAAATATACATTTTTCTTCTTAAATAATATCTTGTAAAGACATTTACAATTACATAAATTTAATTTGCTGACAACTTCAAATTCATACTGTAGGTCAGATTTTTTTTTCAAAAGCAACTGTTTCTATGCAATATTTTGTAAACTTCTGTTTTTTAGATTTCCTTCCAGACAAACTTTTACAAGTGTAGTGGAACCTGTCTAATCCGACACTCCAAGGGACCAGGGAAATTACTCGGATTGTACAGGATGTCGGAATACTCCGGTTTTATTTTAGTTAACAGAAATACTTTGGGACCATAAATTTTTGTCGGATGTCACAAGATGTCAGAAAACTGAGGTGTTGGTTTGCACAAGTTCCACTGTAAAACAAAAATGTGCTACCACATTATATCAAAATGTGAAATAAGTTTATTTAATATACCAACAAAATTCAATCTATATATTTTCTTTTGATTGCAACCACAATTCCAAGTAAACTAATTGAACAGAACTAATATTTTGATTACCAGCTGCCACCAGTTGTTTACGAGCAGAGATGAAAGTGCACACTGACGAACAAATGAAGAAAATCCCAATACAGTGATCCTACAACTTCATTTTTTAGCTGTTTGCACCAACTCTACGACACATTTTCTCTTAACATATTTATAAAAAAGAAAAAGAAGAAAAAAAGGATATCCGCTTATCAGAAGAAAACTTTCATCTCTACTACGGGATACTATTTGAAGGTTGTCAGATATCTAATCAGACTATTTCTAATAAGCTTGTCAAATTCTTTTTTTTTCTCTTTCAGAAATTACTCATAAGATTCATTATTTATTCTTTACAGCATATTAATAATAACACAAGAAATATCAAAAATTCATTTTTTTAAAGTACAATGTATCTGAAATATTGTGATACATCCCATACTGTACTCCACTCCTACTACTGAAAGTACCAAAACAAAAACATTTTAGTTTTGATTTTAATATTATTTCCCCAATTCTGATTTTAACAATGGCAACAAAAAGCATCCATAAAATTCTAATACATTTTTCCATTTGAGATCAACTACTGAGAATGAATGAACACTGATCACCTGACTAATATTTATAGATGTATGTGATGTCTATTTCACTCACTGAAAAATATATACATCGTAGGTTTTAAATGACACCATCTTGAAAATTAAATGATGTTTAAAATGTTTGCTTTTTTTTCTATGAGTTGATCACTTCTTAACAAGGACTAAATAAACCACAAAAATAATAAAATACTCTAAAAAAAGAACAGAAAATGATAAAATGGTTCACTTATGTATGTATGACATAACCTGGATTAAATTTTAGATGCTATGAAAATATAAACAATGTATTTTACAACAATGACATGCATCACAGTTCTTATTTGTTTCACATGCAGTGTTTCACATGTCCCTTCCATTTGTTTCACATGTTTCTCCCATTTGTTTCAAATGCAGTCTTTTAACATATCCCGTGTCTTTCAACATTGCGATGATTTTCCTCATTTTCTTTTGGCCAAATCTAACATCATTGCATTTAAAACATAACTAATATATATATATATATACACACTGATATCAAACAACAAATTAGATATCTCGATGACTGATGATTTCTTTATGATCTGAAAGGAAAAATCAAGTAGACAATAGATTGATTGATGTTTAATGCCAAATTTAGCAGAATAATTTAGAGGGTTAGCTTTATTGGTGGTGGAAACCTGGAGAATACCACTGACCTTTATCATATAATGTTGTACACCTCACCCTGATCAAGATTCAAACTCACATCAGCATTGATAGGCAGATTGTATAGGTAGTTGTAAATCAAACTACCATACGATCAAGGCCACAACAGCCCCTTTAAATATACAGTGGAACCTGTCTAATCCAACACACCAAGGGACCAGGGAAATGTGTCGGATTGTACAGGATGTCGGAATACTCAGGTTTTATTTTACTTAACATAATTACTTTGGGACCATAAATTTTTGTCGGATGTCACAGGATATCGAAAAACTCAGGTGTCGGATTGCACAGATTCCACTGTATATATATATATATATATATCATTGATTTGTTTTGTGAGAATTGATTTCGTAAAGCAATATCACACTGAAGGCGAGATGTCCCAGATGTGAGATGGGACGGGAAGTTCATTTCAAGCAAACAATATCAACAATAGTATGTTTATCAAGGATTAGTCAATATAACGTCATGTTATTAGAGATCAATGATAATATGTTTGTATTACGCTCGTCAATATAACATCATGTTAGAGATCAATGATAATATGTCTGTATTATGCTCGTTGTCAATATAACGTCATGTTATTAGAGATCAATGATATGTCTGTATTACGCTCGTTGTCAATATAACGTCGTGTTAGAGATCAATGATAATATGTTTGTATTACGCTCGTTGTCAATATAACGTCATCTTTGAGATCAATGATAATATGTCTGTATTACGCTCGTTGTCAATATAATGTCATATTATTAGAGATCAATGATAATATGTCTGTATTACGCTCGTTGTCAATATAACGTCGTGTTAGAGATCAATGATAATATGTTTGTATTACGCTCGTTGTCAATATAACGTCATCTTTGAGATCAATGATAATGTCTGTATTACGCTCGTTGTCAATATAATGTCATGTTATTAGAGATCAATGATAATATGTTTGTATTATGCTCGTTGTCAATATAACGTCGTGTTAGAGATCAATGATAATATGTTTGCATTACGCTCGTTGTCAATATAACGTCGTGTTAGAGATCAATGATAATATGTTTGTATTACGCTCGTTGTCAATATAACGTCATCTTTGAGATCAATGATAATATGTCTGTATTATGCTCGTTGTCAATATAATGTCATGTTATTAGAGATCAATGATAATATGTCTGTATTACGCTCGTTGTCAATATAACATCATGTTAGAGATCAATGATAATATGTTTGCATTATGCTCGTTGTCAATATAACGTCGTGTTAGAGATCAATGATAATATGTCTGTATTACGCTCGTTGTCAATATAATGTCATGTTATTAGAGATCAATGATAATATGTTTGCATTATGCTCGTTGTCAATATAACATCATGTTAGAGATCAATGATAATATGTTTGCATTACGCTCGTTGTCAATATAACGTCGTGTTAGAGATCAATGATAATGTCTGTATTACGCTCGTTGTCAATATAACGTCATGTTAGAGATCAATGATAATATGTTTGTATTACGCTCGTTGTCAATATAATGTCATGTTATTAGAGATCAATGACAATATGTTTGTATTACGCTCGTTGTCAATATAACATCATGTTAGAGATCAATGATAATATGTTTGTATTACGCTCGTCAATATAACGTCATGTTAGAGATCAATGATAATGTGTTTGTATTACGCTCGTTGTCAATATAACGTCATGTTAGAGATCAATGATAATATGTTTGTATTACGCTTGTTGTCAATATAAAGTCATGTTAGAGATCAATGATAATATGTTTGTATTACGCTCGTTGTCAATATAATGTCATGTTAGAGATCAATGATAATATGTTTGTATTACGGTCGTTGTCAATATAATGTCATGTTATTAGAGATCAATGACAATATGTTTGTATTACGCTCGTTGTCAATATAACGTCATGTTAGAGATCAATGATAATATGTTTGTATTACGCTCGTTGTCAATATAATGTCATGTTATTAGAGATCAACGATAATATGTTTGTATTACACTCGTTGTCAATATAAAGTCATGTTAGAGATCAATGATAATATGTCTGTATTATGCTCGTTGTCAATATAACGTCATGTTAGAGATCAATGATAATGTGTTTGTATTACGCTCGTTGTCAATATAACGTCATGTTAGAGATCAATGATAATATGTTTGCATTACGCTCGTTGTCAATATAATGTCATGTTATTAGAGATCAATGACAATATGTTTGTATTACGCTCATTGTCAATATAACGTCATGTTAGAGATCAATGATAATATGTTTGTATTACGCTCGTTGTCAATATAATGTCATGTTATTAGAGATCAATGATAATATGTCTGTATTACGCTCGTTGTCAATATAAAGTCATGTTAGAGATCAATGATAATGTTTGTATTACGCTCGTTGTCAATATAATGTCATGTTATTAGAGATCAATGATAATATGTTTGTATTACGCTCGTTGTCAATATAAAGTCATGTTAGAGATCAATGATAATATGTTTGTATTACACTCGTTGTCAATATAATGTCATGTTATTAGAGATCAATGATAATATGTTTGTATTACGCTCGTTGTCAATATAATGTCATGTTATTAGAGATCAATGATAATATGTCTGTATTACACTCGTTGCTATATTATCATGTTTAATGATCATAAGGAAATTTTACAAATCATTATGACCGGCATTATTTTGTGGAACAACTTATCAATTTATGCCATTTAACTGGATGGTGGTGTCATAGTGTTTAACACCACTTTCAACAATATTTCAGTTATATCGTGGCGGTCAGTTTTATTGGTGGACTAAACCGGAGTACCCGAAGAAAACTACTGACCTGTCGCAAGTCACTGACAAACTTAATCATATAATGTTGTATCGAGTACACCTCGCCATGAGAGGGATTTGAACTCGCAACTTTAGTGGTGATAGGCACTGATGGAAAAGGTATTTGTAAATTCAACTATCATAGGATCAAGACCATGACCATGACAGCCCACGATAAACAATCTAACTTACTCACGATTTATTTTTGCTATTCGAAATGCACAAGTATCAATTATGGCTATTACTCGATTTTCATTGTTAAGATGCTCAATGATATTTTTGATCGTGACAACATTGGTACTATGACGCAAGTCAGTGTAATAAACATTTTTTTATTTTCAGTGGTTTAGCTCAGCCTTACATTTGAAAGGTTAATCAAAATTTTATTTTGCACACTAGATTTATTGGTATATTTCAACATAACATGGTCACTGACTATATGTTAGTATATCAAATATTTTTCGCTCAAATGAGTTAAATTTATATTTTGCTCACCTCTTTCTAAAAACGCATTGTTTATCTTGATCAAAGATTTGGTTTATGGTGTTTAACGCCACTTTCAACAATATCTTAGTTATATTGTGGCGGTCAGTTTTAATGGTGGAGGAAACCGAAGTGCCCGGAGAAAACCACTAACCTGTCACAAGTCACTGACAAACTTTATCACATAATGTTGTAACGAGTGCACCGCGTCATGAGTGGGATTCAAACTCACAACGTTAGTGGTGATAGGCACCGATTGCTTAAGGTAGTTGTAAATCCAACTAACATACGATCACGACCATGAGGGCCCCTCTTACTGAAAGGATGAAACTTACTTATTTAAATGACAATATAGATTTGATGGAGACATGATCTGATGGGAAAGTGGCATCAGGTATACCACCAGTTCCTGTAACGACTGATTCAGCTGCCACTTCTAGGATACCTCTAACATCTAAGCTGTTTGCACTGTAGAAGATATAGTCCACTGCTGCCCTCATTACTCTGTTATATGATGTTACCGATGGTTCTTTTTCCTGAAAATATATAGCGACAAGTTTTTCTTCCACGATGGAGTGTCATATCATTTAATTTTCTGTAAATTTTTGTTGTTGTTAAATATGTATCTTGTTCTTCTTTCTGATACATATTTATATAATAGTTATGGATAGACTGCCCTTGGGACAGTAGTATTGACTGAAACCATGATAATGCCTGAGCCACAGGCGAGGGCATTATCAGTGTTGAAGTCAATACTACTGTCCAAAGGGCAGTCTATCAATCACGATAATGGCCTATACATAAGTAACTATTATTTTTATTTCATTGAAGGAAATAAGACTTTCTAAATAATTTTGATCGTTTTAGTACAATGTTGGTTTACATTGACAACTGCATGATCTCCGTTGTGTTTTAAACCTTGATTGATCATTAACATGTGTATTATCATGTTAATGACTGGTGGATTTCTTAAATGCAGATTAATGCATGACACATGGCCATGTCTACACCAATGAAAAAGTCAAATTTAGAACTGATATGAAATAAATAGTATTAGCAATGATTGCCAGCACAATTTTTCTTCATTTGTCTCAGCATTTCAAAACATTTTAAAATTATTTTTGCGGTAGTATCAAAATAAGTCTATACTACACCAACAATATACTTAAACTAGATGTGTCAGAACGACACGAATGTTCTAGCCATGAATATTAAGGAGGCTTGCAAATGTTTCACCCTTTTTGAATTCCCTCAGTAATAGGCTAAGAATAACAAAAGAATTTCAAAGTTGATCTGTAACTTGTGATTATACACTCTCATACCAAAAATCAAGTCAATATCTCAAATCATAGTGTAAAACGCCACTGGCCTTCAGTTAGCAGTACTCTTTACTTCTGTGGATAAACACTGGGCATCTTTGTCATTCTGATGTTTAATTAAAAAATAATTAGGGTTAGGGTTACGATGCTTAACACCACTTTCAACAATATTTCAGTTCTATCGTGGCTGTCAGTTTTATTGGTGGAGGAAACCGGAGTACCTGGAGAAAACCACTGACCTGTCACAAGTCACTGATAAAAATAAATAATTCTATTCTATTTGGCATTAATATATAACTGACTATAAATACCAACCTGTACTGTCAAATAAGAACTTTTGATATTAGATGATGGATGCTGGAATGCTCTGTACAACTGATTGAATAAAGCTTTCTTCTACAAAACAAAGAAAAAGATTTCATCACCTTCTTGTGTTATAAATTAGACTAATTAGAGAGACCAAATGATTGTTTTTTTTGTTTGATGGTGTTTTTATAAGTAAAGTTTAAAATTACTTTATATCACTTTAATTTTAGAATACCAATAAATATTAGTTTTGTCCTTGTTTTAGAAGCATTATTGTTTTTAATTTTTTAATTTAAAAAAACATTTGGAAGAAATTTGTTGAATTCATGTGTTTGTAAGCGTAAGAAAACACGTTCTGGTTTGGTTCATTTATAATGCCTTATTGGTAAGTCGAAAACAATCTAGCAAAATTATTATTTTAATAAATAAAAAAAGCATTTTTTTTTTTCAAATAAAACATCAATATCTTACTGATCCATCTGGGAGCTGTAAGTTGGCTAGACTTTGTAGTTGATCGATCATACTATCTGATAGGTAACCCTCTAATACAAGTTGGTAGCCTGGACTAGTTACTTCTGAGTTAAAGTCACCACATAAGACATGAGGATTGGTTTCACTTCCTGCTAAATTCACTAAAGCTTTTATGGCACAGGCAATCTATGAGCAATAAAAACACAGTGATGACATAGATGACAAATTCTTTTTATCATATTATTAAAGTACAAGCATTAGAGTGAGCGAGTTATTGTTGTTTTTTAGGTAAAGTAAGTACATTTTCAGCAATATCATGGTTGAGAAGTTGAGAACAACTTACATTTGATAAAATGATGATGATGGTGTCTGATTGGTATTTGATTAACAAGCTCTATTGAATTTGTATAATGCTAGATCACTGAAACAACACGGGGTGGACATACCACTCCACTCAAGACACATTATCCAGATTCTGAGCCAACCGGCAAATATCAATTTCAGTCTTCGATTTGACCAGGCTGGGGCTTGAACCCATGAGCTACTGTATTCGAGGCAAGCAAGCTAACACCACCAAAGAGGTTTCATTTATGAGATGGGCGATACTTTACAACTACATTTGTCTTTGTTTGTAATTTATCAAGTTCTGTGTTCAGTACATGACTGTTTTCTTGAGAACATCACCTCTAGTAAGTAGCAAAATTAAAGAAATAAATCATGGAAGCCAGAATGTGTTGGGAGTTTTAACATGGATTGGCGGATATTAGTATTTTATCCCAATCCAGAAGCGAGGGATAAAATTTACTAATATCCGCCAATCCATGTTAAAACTCAAAACACATTCTGGCTTCCATGATTTATTTCGATTCTGATATGTCTTCTGGCTTCCACGATTTATTTCGATTCTGATATGTCTAAGAGTACAAATATGGTAGTATACTATGATTGGAAGACGGTAATTTATACGTATGCTTGCGGAAAATGTCGCACACAATTTATGTAACGCGAATAATACTGCGCCCTCTATCGGCATTATTCGGATCACAATTTATGCTGCCAATGGAAACGTCAGTAACATTCATCGGCGCATGTACTAATGAGATAATACGAAGAAATAATTCTGTTTTTTTTTAACAAAGGGAAAGAGTGAGGTCATGTTAGAATTGCATATAATCTAAAAATCTGACACAAATTCTGGAAGAAAGGTGTTTTTTTCTGTATTCCAGTATCATTTCATTTAACAACTTTGCACAAACACATTACTTCCTGACAACTGACTCTTACTTGTATACACTGGATGTCTGGAACCTCCATTTTGCCCCACTGGACATGGATATTACCAACAGTGAGATGATTATTTGTAAAGTTACATTTGAGCTGCGTCAGAACCAGTACATCTGGCATATCTAAGTATTTAAGAATAGCTTTTTTTACATCTTCATCTAAACCTGCATCTTCAACCTCCTACAATATAAAACATCATATCAAACAGTCTTGTTATCCATATTGTAATGTAGATATGTTGAAGTTTTCACATTTGTCTCCTATACAAATGTCATCATGTGATCCTAAATTTTTGAACATATAGATTATCTCCCTTTTTAAAATATGAGTGAGTGAGAGATTGTTATTTTAATGTCAAAATGAGCAATTTTCCAGCTATATTATGGCGAGAACAAGTTACATTCGATGAGATGGTAATGACGTCCATTTTGTACTAGACCAATGTGCTTAGTTGGATTTTTATAGTGCTAGCTCACAGAAACAAGTCTACAGGTAAACATGTCATTCCACTCCAAAACATTGTTCTAAGCCATCCAGTATTTGTTTTAACTTCATAATGGAGAAGCAACAGATATCAATTTTACAATCAAACCCACTACCTACAGACAGAAGGCAAGCATGCTAATCATTACACCACTGATGCAGCTTCTAGACTAAACGCTTCAATTCCATATTTTGTGTTCAAATGACCGACCAATTAACTTCAATAAAATCATTTCCACAGATAGAAGAGGGGTCGTCGTGGTCGTGATCGCATAGTAGTTGGATTTACTACCTATACAATCAGTGCCTATCAGGGCAAGGTGTACAACATTATGTGATAGTTTGTCAGTGACTTGTGACAGGTCGGTGGTTTTCTCCGGGTCATTCCACCAATAAAACTGAAATTGTTGAAAGTGGCATTAAACACCATCAAACAAACAAATAAAACAAAACACAGATAGGAGAGACAAATAAATATTTGCAACCTGAAATCTTTATCCAAAGAACAAAATAAATATTATGGAGTTGTGTATCAAATTGTTACTAACGTCATAAAATTACGAGGTTCCTGAATGTGTAAAGAGTCACAGATTTTACTGATATTTGAATAACTGTAGAAATATCTGGTTTTCCTGATTATTTTTTGCCATCCCTGCGATAAGAAAACCTAAATTTTGATAGAAGTGTTGTTTTAAAATATGAAAAAAAGTTTTAGAAATCAATTTTTAACAGTAATTTGGACATTTTTCTTCGATCTCACAGAGATATTGTTGCTATCAAGATGAGTCACATTCAAAATCAACGGTCAGTGTGAGATGTCAAACACTTTATGAAGGTTACTGATAAAAATAAGATCATCAGTTTTGAAAGTAACAACATCCATTATCATTACAATCACAGCGAGTCCAATATATATATATATATTGCTAATTTTTACAGTCATATTTACATGTATCTGTAAGAAATCTATCTTAAAATAAATTAAAGCTTACCTTATCTGCAAGTCGAGCTACACTTAATAATTCACTATTTACTAAAGAAAATCTACTATCTTTCCAAAATGTCGCTTCTCCCTCGTCAAAATATTCCTCCGTTCTCTTTTTCATGATTCCTGAATATCCCAAACTGAAATAATAATTTTTCAAATTTTCTGTAATTTGCAATTATTGACAAAAATGTACTGTCAATCCTGTCTTATGCGACTTTCCAAGGGAATGTAGATATACGGTCACATAAGACAGGTGGTCTCTAAATACAGGTTTAACTATTATAAAATGCACTGTAAAGGGAAATTAAAATTAAAGTTACATAAAACAAGCTCTTGCTTAGTAGAGATTGTCACTAAAGCAGGTTTGATTGTATAATTAACATACAATAAAGACATTTTTTTACATGGGGTATGAAAATAAGCCTCCAAACTTTGTAAATACAGGGTTTTTGTTAGACCTAAATATGTTAAGGACAATTGTCCTTACACAGTATTTCTCATCAGTCATTCCCTATTTACTTTAAATAAAGATTTGTCCTAAAAGTCTTCAATGTTTTATAGGTCATTTTCAAAATCTTTAGGCCAATGGCCTAGAAAAAGCCCAAAACTGAAATCCTGACATATTCAAGAACAAAACTAAGAATTGAATGTAATTATTTGTGTAAAATGAAAATAGTTTATTTTATTACATGTATTATACACAAGGTACAAAAAATATATATGTACAATCAAGTCCAACAAATGATCCCCAATTGTGACAGAACAAGTGATTTGTTTAATCATATCATCAAGCCTTTCAATAAAGGGCAGTATGTACCGCAGTCATTCCCTTAATTATTTTCACCTACTTCCCCGAAAGCCAAATTTAGAAAAAAAAAATTATTTATTAAAACAAATTCTTTCATAATTGTCACTTGTCCGAATCCAGTTTTACTTGTCAAGGCAAGTGGGTTAGCGTGAAGACTGTACCAGGTACTTTTATCCACCTAAAATGGTCTTCGGTACCTCCTGATTTTAGAGAGTGCTGAATAAGATATCCGTGAAGATTTTTCAAATTTTAATCAAAAGTATTGCTTGTGAATAGTGAAGTACAGGTAAACTTGAAAAATATTGAAATAATGAGTAATATGTCACCTATATCATGATGAGAACATGCAACTTTTGATGAGATTATCATGATGTCTGCTTTGCATTTGCATGTTGAATTTTTATAGTGCTTGCTCCTTGAACCAACATTTAGCAGGCAGATATGTCGCTGTGCTAGACACATTATACTGACTAACCCATCTTTGCTCTTATTCCTTCACGCTTAGCCAGAGAAGCAGCAAACACCAATTTAATACATGTTATCGTCTTCAGTTAGACGTGACCAGGGATCAAACCCACAAATTAATAGAGGAAATCTACTGTTATACTACCTGAAGCCCTTCAAACAATCAATTCAAAGAAAAACTGTCACAAGCGTCCAAATGAAAAATATAAAATGTGCGAAATTTCCAAATACAAGAAATTTTGGAATTTGGACCCTAGCTAGACTCTTTTCCATACCAAATAGCTCTTTTTCTGTATTGAATCATAATTAACTCATAAAAATGCACATTTTGCCAAAAAATATATATATTTAAAAATTGGATGAAAAATAAATTAAAGATCAAATTTTCAAATTCCACCCTTCCGACAGCCCCACCCTCCTTTTATTTAAATAAAATTACACTATATTGCTGGGCACTTTCTGAAAGGGATTTTCCAAAGAAATTAATAAAACCAGAGGCTCTCAATAGCCTGTATCATTCACCTGGTTATAAAAAGAACCAATTGGTCCTATGTAACTAGAGGCACAGCACTGAGCTGAGCCTGTGTCGCTCACCTTGCATTCTGCTCTGAAGAAACTTAATACAGAACATTCCATAGCCTATAGGTGCTTCCCACAGGCCTCTACATTAACATTTTTTTTAACTTGTCCCTTCGGACATTACTAACTAAAACGAGTTGCAAGTCAAAATCATTTGGTCTTGTTTTATACTCGGCTATAAAAAAAACTTCCGTTAGAGGATGGGGGTGACCTCGGGCCTCAACTCTTGGGGCAATTAATTTATCTATTCACCCCGATCATAAATATATATGATTTGGGG
>MJUT01007663.1:127295-147912 GCA_002080005.1 Gigantidas platifrons
AATAAATACGTAATGTGTATTGTTGTTGTTTTTATTATTTGGTAAAGTGCATATATTCGAAAATTTGCTGCAGTTTCATTGATTACGGCAACCCGTCCGATTGTAATTCTTTAGTTCAATAGTATTAAAAAAAAAACGTCAAAATTCTCTATATATTTCATATATATGTAAAAAAAAATATTTTGAAGTCGTTTCTGAATGGATTTTCTTCAAATCAACACATTGCCCAAAAACCGCTCTCAGAGATGTACACAAGTCATTTTGAACATGTTTGGAGCTCAACATTTCAACAACAACAAAAACAGATTCACAACATATTACAAAATATTTCTTTATAAAAACTTTTCATTTCTATCAAGTTGTGTCCTTTGAAAGGTTGATCACTGTGGTTATAAAAAAATATGTATGTTGTGGGAATATTTTCTAGGTGATCGGAATTAGGTTGTCTTGTCATACTAATTCTTTATTTTAAGATACATTTTACTTCCTCCCCAATTGTTGCTGGGATCAATACACACCTAGGACTTGGCTCTAAACTAGTGGTGAAATCACTATTGCTGTTGGTTTTTTTTATTACCTATGACTTATGTAATTGACAGGATGTACCCAATATACAGGAAGACCCCCTACTGTGTAGCCATCTATTTTGAGATGCCATTCAATGAAAATAACAACCTGACCAAATTGCTACATAAGAATTAGATAAGAAATTGAAATTTATAGAAGATATTTAATTTAATTTAATTCTTTATTTATTTCAAGAGGATTGCGGACAGCCAGAGGCTACGAAGATATTTATACACATTTATAAGAAAAAAATATAAATTTATTTTTTAAGTACAAATAAATTGGAAGACGGCTTGAAAATCGAAAACGCAAAATAGTTGCATTTTGTATCCATGTTTATAAAACTTTAAACTTTATTATTAAGCACAATTTATAAGTCTTAGTATAATAAAAAGGAGTCTTGAGCAATGTTTTTTTTTCACACCTATGATAGGTGTATTTGTACATACAAAATGCATCATGGATGCGCGATGCGATGACATGCTGAGATGGGTGATGTTTTGACAGGTAAACCGTATAATACCCTAATAAAATATTATTTCACCTATATCAGGACTCCACAGACTGCCGATTTTCAAGAAAAAACAACAACGTGATTTTATAATAAAAGGGGTCTTGAGCAACGTTTTTTTCACACCTGTGATAGGTGTATTTGTGTATCATGAATACACGATGCGATATGGCATGCTGAAACGGGTGATGTTTTGACAGGTAAACTGTAAAAACTTTTATCAAATATCTCTCAACTTCCACGTGCTGATTGTGTAAATCTTTCACGTAGTCAACACAAATTGTAAAAAAGTAAAAAAAAACAACGTAGAATACACTAAAAAATATTATTCCACCTTTATCAGACTGCCCATTTTCAAGAGAGAAAAAGCGGGATTTACGGATTTATGACCCATTCGCCATAAACAAAATAAAACTTAAATTTTACTAATTAATTTTAATTCATATTTGCCTTTAAAGAAATAAATGTATAAATTAGAATTATTTACCCGTGATCGTTCGCTATACATTTGGCGAACACGTGAAAGAGCAAACGCACCCGATATCGTAAACCGGCAACTATCTGCAGCAAGTGAAAGGGCCTTGGCATCGATTGTCGCGAGTATACATGTACATAGGGACATACATGTATTAATATTCACTTCTAGTGCACTTAAAACATGGGTACTGCATGTTAATACATTTTATTCATTGGTATTATTGTATAATATTACCCGTGACAGCCGTTAACAGATCTATACTTTCCGTACTGTATATCATTAATTTATTTCAGCTTTACTAAGATACGCATGTTTCTTTATGCACGAATTTATTGGTTAGTAGAATTTGAGGACGTTACACAGTTTAACTATCTGAGAGTGGAGACTCTCACTCTCACCTGGGAGGATTTTGTCGGACGATTTTAAGAGTGACACCCTCTCTAAGTCCGACGAAACTCTCTGTCCGACCTGAGAGTATGAGCGTCGTAACACTTGGAGTGTAGTGTATATTCATGATCATTAAACAACTCAATTAAGTGTTTTTCTGTATACATATTTCTATCTAAAGAGATGAGGCAGATATAACCAACAATCCGTATCTAATGGTCAGATCACGTTCCGAATATCATAAATCAATGTCAGTTTCCGGTTTACCTGCATTTTCAATTTCAGTTAAGAATATGAATCTGTTGTCATCTTCAATATATAAGCATCTCAAAACATATTTAATTAAACACAAACAATCTTTGATACTTGAGGAGTGTGGAAGTCAACTTATTTATGTACTTAGTAATATATTTCAGCTATAATGTTCCACGTTTTGAAGGTGCACGTATGTTCCTACTAGAAGGATGTTTACATTATGCAATAGGAGTTTCGATTACAAATAGGAACATCAGTCTGACAGAATAAATAAACAAATTTCAAGTCTCTGTCTGACATTTTAATAAAACTGAAAACGGAATTTAATGCAATTGGCAGTGGAAACTGGGAGTGAATAAATTTCAATCGCCAACTGGACGACCACAAAGTAATATTTTCAGGACAGACATTGGGACAGACACGAGTCATTAATTAGTCGGATCGACCGTTATTCTGCCGGTCAGGTCCCACGATATTCGCCAACTCTGTGATTTATACCCATATATTTGGAAACACCCAATTTGGCCACTTTTGCATTATCCCATCACAAATAATAATCTCACAGTGTGGGAAACGACCGCTCGCCAACTCGCCAAAGGCGAGTGGAAATGTCTGGTGGCGAGTACAATCCACTTTATACTCGCCGGTCTGGCGAGTAACAGTTGTAAGGCGAGTAGGAACTTGAAAACGCTCGCCACGATAACTGGTTTACAGCTTTAAAATACCATAGCTCCCAAACAGTTAAAATATATGTTAACTGTGTCATTTATCCAACATTTTATTAATCATTGCTCGATAAGAAACATTCCGTCATGTATGGTATCTATCTTTACCTCCAACGTTGGAGATCATGACACTTTCTCTACAGAAAAATTAAGTATACAATCCCGACCCGTATAATTTTGCCAATTTCACGATTAAATGAAATATTGTTTCATAAAAAAAAAGATGTGATGACTTTTAAAATTAATGCAAATACAATAATTTGGTTTTGAAATATTTAAAACGAATTCGTAGCAAAAACCTACGCGAAAACAAAATGTTAAATATGTGTCGGAACCAGATTTGACATACATGTTTTATACCGCGTATCAAAACTTAAAAGTCTGTGCTTCCGTACTTGATGAAGACGAAGACAACGAAATTGAGGAATAAGAGATCAACGCAGCTCTTAAGAGAGTGTTGATCCTTTTTGACCAAGTTAATGACTTGTCAAAATCTGCAAAATAAATTGTTGAACATTACTGTATTGTTTATTTGGTATTTGTTGGCGAGTTTAAAAAAAAATGTCACTCTCCAAACACGGCGAGTACTTGTTTCAATCCACTCGCCATTTTGGCGAGTGTTTGAAAAAAATGGTTTCCCACACTGATCTCACAATTTAAGTCTGCTACAATTTTCTACCTGGTAGCTGGAGCAGGACTTGGACTCGCTTTTCTTGCAGCTTTGACAGGACTTGCATCGCTGGAAGAACCTCCTTTGGTTTTCTTTGCTGGTGCAGGTTCTGGTTTTGCAGGAGTCCTTGAACTTCTCCTTGCAGGGCCTGCACTTCCAGATGCATTTCTTTTGTTACCTCTTGGCATCTTGTTTTCTTATAGTCTGTAAAAATAATTTAAATGAAAGTAAATGATTTTAAGTCCTGGTGTTACATTACTGTATACTATCATATTTAAATGAAGTTGCAAATGTATAATTGACACTTTTTGGCAACTTAAGGTGGAGTTTATCTTAAAAACACATTAAAAAAAGTATTTTAAAAAATTCTTCAATAAGAAGTTTACAATGAATGACCATATAAGGCATGTCTTCAGAACAAAACTTTCTGTTAATCTTGTAAAAAATAAAATTGCCATATAATAAGGCTTTTCAACATATTGACAACAAATCTCAATAAAACTGTATCATAAAAAAAAATTGTTTTGATTGAGCTAACAACTTAATTGGTCTAGAACAAGCGTAAACTTAAAATCTGTCAATTGTATATAGCATCTTTTTATGTGATTGAAAGACATGACGTCATATTAGTCATATCATAGTAAGTGATGGTTGTTTAATGCAAAGAGAGAAATTGTTCAGTTATATTATGGCAAGAACAAGCTTCATTGCAATGAGATGACAACGAATTAAACTATGTACTATAGGGGTGTAACGATACTTTATCCACAAACAATACGTATTGCGATATTTGATATGTATTACGATACGTTTTATAGGAAACTAACTATTCCTTTACTCGACATGGGCGCTGCCATGTTTTTTTTATACGAGGTCGCTTACGTACTAGCAGAAATTATAAATATTTGATTAATTAATTTTAAAAGCGTACATTAATCGATTCACTTTTCTCAAAATATTAATTAAATGATTACCAAAAGAAGAAAACGGAAGTTCAACACTACTTTTTTTTTTTTTAAATGAGCACAGAGCTGCCAACCCAAAATTTTGATCTCAGGGAGATCTGGGCATTTTGTCAGGGAGTTTTCAATTTTTTCAAGGGAGGTTTATAAAATTGTGAAATCAATTACATGTAAAACATATATGGTGCCTGTATTTATTGCCTAGTGTCGCTGATAAGAAATTTCTGCATTTACACATCATAGTCATCCCGACCTCCGTGAGAAATGCTGAAATCCGAGATACAAATTTTGCATTTGTGCAAAATAGGGCCCTTTGGTTGACTTGGTTAAACACTGAAATTTGGATGAATAACACCCTTTAAATTTTGTTAGCCATTTCTTTTTCGTGGTGACGCCGGTGCGGTTGCGGTCGTCCTCTTCAACATCAGTCTCATGCTCACGTTGTCGTTTGGATGCCATTTATACTGCTATTACATTAATAAACGTCCCTCCCGCCAATATACAGCTGTAACAGCCATTGTAATCACACAATCATATCTGGGAGGCTACATGGCTGTTCCATTATCATTTTCTAGATCCGGTTAAAAAAAACACGAAAAGAACGTCATTTATAGAATTTCTGCGCGAAACGAATCTCAGGAGAAAACGGTACCGATGCAGAAGGTCGGGACACATGGCCGAAAATCGGTAGGCTCCCGTGAAAGACGGGAAGGTTGGCAGCTCTGTGAGCACCATATCGCTTGTATCGTAAGCGGCCTCCACCGACCACGTATCGTGAACCAAACCGTCCCCAAAATATTTCGCGATTTCGGTACATACGGTGAATCGTTTCCCCCTTAATGTACTAGAACACACGCTAAGTTGGATTTTTATTGTGCTAGTTCATTGAAACAACAGTATATGAGTAGCCATGTCGCTCTGCTCACACATTATCCTAATTCGGATCCAACTGGTCATTGTTCTTGCTCTGTAATGCTACGTGCTTAGTGGAAAGAAAGGCAGCAAATAGTAGTTTTAGACTGGTTTGACCAGACCTGGGATCGAACCTACGATCCACCACATTCAAATGTAGCACGCTAACCACCACCAATGTTGTGGTGTCAGTCAAGACATGACGTCATGCTTACTTTCAGAGTACAAGGTTAATTTTTGTACAGTGGTTGCAAAATATGTTTGAATATTAACACAGTTTGCACATTTTTAAAGTCACGTTGCAAAGCATGCATTCTTGACTGAACATATGATATACCGGTCGTCACATTTAGCATGACGTTACCCATTAGTCTTTGAATTATTGAATAGTCTTAGTTTAAAAACTTATCGACACGTACAACATTCTTCATACACTGGCTCCAAGTAAATTAAACAGTCTACCGAGACATAACGAGGACGCCGAAAACAACAAAGCTTTTAACCGAGTGTAAGCCCCAAGAAAAGGAATTAGGGTTGGAATTGGGAAAATTTAGATGGAAATAACTATAGTGTGACCGTATTGCCTTTTGATTGTCAAATAATAACTGATTTATGCGGGTTTGGAAGAAAACATTGCCTACATTTACCGAAACAAGGATGCCGCCATAACAGGAACAGAATATTGTACAGATTTTCATTGGTTTAGTCATATTTACCTCATTTATGCAAAGTTATCCCCCTTACTGTCAAACATTTTTGGGTACATAATGTTATAGAAATCGAATATCTACAACTAAAATTATTATTTTAAGCAATGCATTTTTTAAAGATGTAAATCAGGTAGTTTCTGTAGTAATGGTATGTGTGCAAATGCTAAGAAATTAAAGTGACATTTTTATTTACATTTAAAATCCATTGTTTAAATGACCTAATTCTTATCCAATCAAAAAAGTGTTTATATATACAGTAATGAACACACTAGTAAATGACGTAAATTACTCCCGGCGTAAATGTACTACTTGTTAGTTTCTTATCAGATATTTGATTAAAAGCCACTTTTAATAATTTTTCAATCTTATTGATATGAGAAGCCATTTTTCTTTTTTGAATTTCTTCACAGATTTTTTTCTTCAAGGTTATCAATCATCAATGTTGACCCTTATCATGGGCTTATGTTCATTCATTGTCATTTTGTGGTAATTTTGAGTGGAAGCGAATCTGNGTTTTTTTTTTTTTTTTTTTTTTTTTTTTTTTATCATTTATTTATATATGTATTGCCAATTTGCGGTTGGAGATCAAGTTATCAAGAGGGGCCCCTTAGCCGGTTTCACTCCGCCACAGTTTTGTGACTGTCCAAAGTAAGGACCTGCATCGATTTCCAACGTCACATGTCGTGGTGTTTGTGTGAACAGTGAATTCAGTTGATAAGGACGGGGTTAGCATCTTTTCGTTTTCCATAATAAACACCTGCAGGAAGTCTGCTTCATACGAATAAAGTTCTAAGAAGTCGACGACAAGAGGAGCACTGTTGGTATCCGCAATGGGAATGCTCGGACTGTCTGTTGAAAATTACGTATACCAAACATGACAACTAACAATACAAATACAATTGTCAGTCAAAAACTTGAACATTTTGATGATGTCAGATTCAACGAACTTTTTGTATGAATCAGTGTTCGTATGTACTTAACACGTACAGGAGAATACGACCAAATTGCCTGATCTTGGGGAAAGCTCGATACCATCAATGCCACACATTTACAAAACTACAACTACCATCAGAGAGAAACGGGTCCACAAATTATTATCTAACCTGAATGATCACAAAGCATCAGGTCCCGACTCAATTCCACCTAGATTACTTAGACTTCTAACAAGTACAATAGTACACAAATTTTCAAAGCTTCATTAGATATGGGAATAGTTCCAAAAGACTAAAGAACAGCAAGCATTGTACCATTATTCAAAAAGGAGATAAATCCAATGCAGCAAATTATATATAGACCGGTCTCCTTAACAGCCATCTGTTGTAAAATACAAGAACATATTATATGCAATATAATGATGGTGGACCATAGATCTATCGACATACCAGATTCTATCAGACTGTCAGCATGGTTTTAGACCACGAAGATCCTCCGAAACCCAACTGATTACCACAATCCAAGACCCAACAAAAAATCTGTCTGAGGGAAAGCAGATCGATGCTGTACCATTAGATTTCTCACTTCGACAAAGTTCCACACCAGCGACTACTCCTCAAACTAAAACATTATGGTATATACGATACAATACACTACAGTGGATACAACACTTCTTACAGGACCACACTCAACAGGTACTTCTAGAAGGAAGTCACTCTACTACTTGCTCTGTAGACTCTGGAGTACCCCCAAGGAACAGTTTTGGGTCCTCTACTGTTTCTGTTATTACATGGCAAATATGGAGAATACATGGCAAATATCATTCAATGTCGACAAGTGCTTCACATTACATAAATACTAGAAAGCGAAAAACAGTTGAATACAATTAAAATGCTGCATGACCATAAACTTGAAGTAACAACAGACAGCAAGTACTTGGGAGTCACCATCAGTAATGACCTGAGCTGGACCACTCACATCAGTAATATCTCTGCCAAAACCAATCGTACCATCGGCTTTCTCAGGCGCAACATACATTTCATGTCCCAACGTAGTGAAGGCAGCAGCATACACAACCCTTGTTAGATCATCAATTGAATACGCTAGCGGTGTATGGGATCCCTATACCAAAACCCAGACTATGCAGCTTGCTAGGTTTGATTTGACAACTTCTATGACAGGGAACCTGGTTCAGTAAAAGCTATGATCTCTGACTTAGGCTGGGAATCTCTAGAATGAGCAAAGACCAGAGCCGTATTAATGTACAAGATTGTAAACAATCTTGTTGATATACCACCAACATTACTTATACCAGCAGATGCAAGAACTAGAGGAAACACCGTATTTAAAACCATCTACACAAGATCAGATGTATACAAGTACTCTTACTTTCCCTGTACCATCATTACTTGGAGCTACATACCACAGGTACTACGTGAGGTCTCTACCATCGACCAGTTCCGTACTGGGTTAGGGTCTCTTACCCGGGGTCAGGTCATTATTCCGACAGCCCATTGCTCCGACGGCCCATTATTCCGACAGCCCATTTCTCCGACAACCCATTATTCCGTCAAAAATGGGCAAAAGTAGTATAATTATCTTAAAACCTTTTCTTCTATACCTAACGGAAGACTGACTTTAATCTTTATACTCACCGGGCGGATTGTTTCTGTATTAAACTAAAGGGGAAATATGGGGTCAAAGTCAAATGTCATGGTGCTAGCAGATTCCTTACATCATGGCGATATGAGAAATCTCAGTACCAATTTCGGATGGTCTAACACTTATATATTTTGGATTTAATCATGAAAAGTTTACACCGACACAAAAATTATTGGAGAGATGGGGGAGGGGGTAATTTCTTGCCCTGATTTTTACCGGGGAAAAATGCCCGCACGAAAATCCCAGCCCCCGCCTCCTAGCCTTCACCCATCCAAAAAATATCAAATGGTCCGTGCCTAAATTGCATGAAATTTTGATATTATTTTGAAATTTTGAAATAAATTAAACGAAAATGGAAAATGAATTATAATTCGAAGGTAAAAATGTGGGAAGGGAGCAAATTCGTGTCTGAAAATAAAATCTATTTGGCCTAAAAATCATATTTGAGTTCTCGATCATGCAACAAACAAAGTAGCCAATTTCAGTTCAGAAGTTTTTAATAGCAAATTATTGTTTACCATAAATGTAAACCTTTACCTCCACTGCTGCCGAGTGACCATTTTGAATATCTGTTTACCACCAATGCAGTAAAGGACATTCATGTACTGGAAGATATATGTCACGCTTGGTTTTGATTCCTCAAGCCATTTTTCAGAAGAAAAAAAATCGAAGTTAAGCAATGGATTTGTGGATTGAGTTCTATTTTATATTGTCGGAAAAATGGGCCGTCGGAGTAATGGGCTGTCGGAATAATGGGTTGTCGGAGTAATGGGCTGTCGGAGTAATGGGATGTCGGAGTAATGGGCTGTCGGAGTTATGGGTTGTCGGAATAATGCTACGCACCCTCCCTGTGCAGTCGGGATGTAAATACTTTGTTAAATTTTAATTGTAAATATGACTGGATTTTAGCGGTACAATTTGGACATGCACGGAATATTAACACTCAACCTAGAGTACTTTTTAGTAAACTCCAGACGGCAAGAAGAATTTATAATTCCTCAGATTCCACATCTGATTCACACATCCCATGAGGTAGCTAGTGTTACAGTTACCCTAAAGCCCGGCTTTGACCGCTGATTGAAGAGGCTTAATGAAGCATTTGGCAGACCCACAAATAGATAACACTCTTATACAATTTAGGTAGCCAGTAGAGTGCGGTACGATCCAGTTCTTCATCTCTGTTTCCAAATGCATGAAATGGAAGTCTAACGGAACAAAACAGATTGCCAAGTATTCCTCTTTCAGATATATGCTAGTATCTAGGGTAGCGAAGTGAATTTTCAATACCAAATTCCTTTATCAAGCAATGTCTGTAATTTAATTTACATACAAAAGCGACATTGTTGGGTACATTTTTCTACAACATACTTGTCATTGAGGTAAGACAGACGCTTTGCAAGATTTATTGGGTTTTAAAAATCGATTTGGCACGAGTGCTAGTTAACCCTCTTTTTTAAATTTAAATTTGTTTCAACCACATCGCGTCCTTATAACACATTAGGAAAGAGTATGTATATCTTCTCTTCCACGTTTTTCCTTCGTTTTTATATAAATCTCTACGGAATCAATAATAATTTCAAAGTTATGTCTTCAATATATGCTCACGATATTTCTGCAACACGTGGTTGTAGTTAAAGTACTTGGTTACAATAGGTGTAGAATAGATGTACGAGATTATATGGGGTGGATCCAGGATTTCAAGTTAGGGGCACAGATAAAATAATAGGGCCGAGCGGAGCGAGGCGCGAACATTTTTGGAGGTATTTCGTGTGAAAAATCACGATTTTACGCAAACAAATAATATTTTTTTCCAATTTTAGGATCCGCTCCTGAAAAGTATATCAATTTATGATTTGACTGATTTTTTTATGAAGGTCGATATGTTAATGGCATCAAAATATGTTTGTAAACGAAAGTTTAGTGAGTGGGTGGTTGTTGTTGATAGCCAACTCATCAATTTTTCAACTATATCATGGCGAGAACAAGTTAATTTTTAAATGAGATAATGATGATGAGGTCCGCTTTGTACTTGACCAACACGCTTGGTCGAGGTTTTGTTTATAGTGCTAACTCACTGAAACAAAAGTCCGCGTTAGACATGTCGCCCCACTATCCTGATTCTAAACCAAACAGTCTGTTCTTTCCCTTTAAAATGCTGCGGCGGAGAAGCAGCAAATACCAATTTTATACTAGTAGCCTTTGGTTTGACCCGATCGGTGCTCGAACCGACGATCTACCACACTCGAGGCGGGCACGCTAACCATTATGCAATCGATGGGGTTTAAACGAAAGTTTAAGAAAGGAATGTTTGTCTGTGTCATCTTTCGTAACGCTAACAGTTTTGACAGAAAAGTTTCACGATATCAAAGGATAATCAGAAAACGTAAATCGGAAGACAAATAATATAATGACCAAAATAAAAAGACAAAGAATAATATAAAACAAAAAAATCAATACACAGAAAACTAAAGATTGAGCAAGAATCCGCTGGTGAAATCTGATGCTCCAGAAGGGTACGTAATTCCTGCTCCACTAGTGGCACCCGTCACATCACTCTTGTTCAAAATCCGGCGATAAGTAATGCAAGAGTAAAGGGACGGTACTGTGACTACGACAAACGGAACATGTCAGTGATCGTCTGCTACACAGATATAGAGACGGCACTGTGACTACGACAAACGGAACATGTCAGTGATCGTCTGCTACACAGATATTCAGTTACGGTTACAGGGGTGTGGAAATGTCATGCCCGACTTGCCCGACTCGTACACATAACCAACCGGGCAAGTAAATCTTTGTGCATTGGTTGTCTGTGGACAAGTGAAAATTGGCCATGTTCTCTGGGGGGGGGGGGATCAAATTTCTTTTGATAATTGTCAAAAGATCATCAAATACGACAGTCTGTAACTATGCCGGTTAAAAGTTTATGACTAAAAATAAATTGATTGTTTAGACAGACAAATATGTAAAATTTCCATTTTGACTTACCTGGGGACAAGTGCTCAGATCAGATATTTCCACACCCCTGGGTTAACATGATGGCGACCGTAACACGTTCGAAGTAACGACTTCAACATAACCACTGAGAACCATTGGTTCAGTAGCTTCCTTGTAAGCAGCACCTCTCTACAAATGAATTCATTCGAGGAACCACAGGTCCTGGAATATCGTATCAACTGAGAAATATATACTTCATATGCAGATGCTGCTGAAATGCAGCTACATATGGAAAGTTCACAATGGGGAAATTGAAATCATCTATTTTGTCGTAATGTCGATGCCCTCGTTAATTTATATGAGTAGGTCAGGGTATAAAGCAGACGTCCTGAAACATTACAACAATGTCCATCGGCGCACTGGTAACCGGGATACCACTTGTTTCATGATAATGCACCTGCTCAGAAGTCTGCCATGGTGAAAGAATACTTTGACACACATGGAATCAAGACTTTACCACATCCTCCATACAGTCCAGTTCTTGCCCTCTGTGACTTTTGGTTGAACCCAGTCATTCAAGAACGCCTCGTGTGTAGACGATTTGAAAGCCATGGCATCGGGTCGTTGGGAGTGCTGTATTTCAGTATACGAACACTATCCCACAATATGACTATAAAGCAGCGTTTTCTAAATGGATTGTAACGCAGAAAAAGTGTGTAGATGCCAATGGCGACTACTCTAAGGGTCTTTCATAATAAATTTTTGGATCACATTATTTAGTTGGTTTAAATGAGCAGATTCTCGGTACTTTCCAAATACTTTTGTATTTACAAAGTGCATTTGCCGTTTATGTGTTGGGGTTATTTTATTTTCACGTTTTTTTTTTAATCGGACAACGGAAAGTAATCGTTTTATTACTGTTAGTGTTTTAGTGATCAGTTAAAGGGTTAGGGTTATGGTCTTTAACGCCACTATCAACAATATCTTAGTTATATGGTAGCAGTCAGTTTTATTGGTGGAGGAAACCGCAGTACCCGGAACAAACTACCGACCTGCCGCAAGTCACTGACACACTTTATCACATAATGTTGTATCGAGTACACCTCACAATTGAGCGGTATTCGAATTCACAACTTTAGTGGCGATAGGCACTGATTGCACAGGTAGTTGTAAATCCAACTACCATTGATCACGACCACGACGATCCTCAGAGATAGGGAGAGGAGGTACATCAATGAAGTTAACACCTATTGACCGAATTTTCATTTAAGCAAAATGGGTTTCGATTTTTTAAACAGAAAATAGTATTTTGAAATGAAAATTGCTTACTGCCGATTTTCTTTTTTTTCATAGATGTAATAGAAATATTTGAGAGTAACTGAGACCGAAAATGATCATGACCAACAGTACTGTAATCGGATTTAGACAAAATTTCGAAAGTGGAGCCATATATGGTTACTGGAATTTTGAACTCATTTGAGTAAATGAATGATTTGTTTTCATAATAAAGATACAACAGATATTAAATTAAAAACTCAAAGTCAACATTGAAATAGAGGCTCAGTGGGCTGAGCACGTTTTGCTTACCTGTCATTTTGTTTTGTGGAAACTTTATACAGAACTTTCCATATATGTGCTTCCTACCAAATTTACATTAATTTGGCCAAATGATTTTAGAGAAGATTTTTTTAACTGGCCAATGGCACGAAATATGAAAATTTTGTACATGATCTCCCATACATCATTCATACAGAGTAACGATGCATTGTACCTTCTAGTTTCAGAGAAGATTTTTTAAATTTCAATCAAGCAGACACAAAAATTGCCCATGGTGACCACGTTTTGTGCAATTTTTGTGCAATACGGAAGAAATGATGATGAAATCGTATTGAGGACCTTCCATAGATACTTCCTGTAAAATTTTGATTATTTGGCAAGTGGTTTCAGAAGAAAATATTTTTAGAAATCGACCAACCAGAAACAAGAATTGCCTATGGCGGCCATGTTTGTTAATGGATAGGGATAAAATGAGCAATATTTACAGAGGACCTTCCATAGATGCTTCCAACCAAGTTTTGGTTCATTTGACCAACCGATTTCAGAGGAGAAGATTTTTTTTTTTTTTTTTAGAAATTTGACCAGCCAGAAACAAGAATTGCCATGTTTGTTAACGGATCCAGATGAAATTATCACTATTTATAGAGGACATATTTCATACATGTAGATGCTGCCGAACAAGTTTCGGTTCATTTGGCCAAGCTTTTCAGGGGAAAATATTCAAATGTGAAAAGTTGACAGACGACAGATGCCAACTGATGGCAAAAGCTCACATGGCCTTTCGGCCAGCTGGTAAGATATAAAAAAACAGGCCATGGATTTTTGTTCAAATCGAACTGCAGTAACCACAGTTGTATAATCGGGCAGAAATCCAAACTGTTGAAGAATTTAATATCGTAACCTTTTCCAAAACAGAACAAGTAGTGAAAGGGGTATACGTCACTCCACTCTGACACATTATTCTGATTCCGAGCCAACCAATCTTTGCTTTTACTCCTTAGCCGAGAAGCAACAAGTACCACTTTTACAGTCTTTGGTTTGACTCGACTGGGCTCAAACTCACGATCTACCACACTCTAGGCGAGCACACTAACCATTATACCACCGAGGCGGTTAGTGTTTATTAAGTGAGTGATTGTTGTTTAACACCAACTCAGCAATTTTTAAGCTATATCATGGAGAGAACAAGTTAATTTTTGATGAAATGAATTGATGACGAGATCCGCTTTGTACTAGACCAACACGCTCAGCTGGATTTTTATAGTGCTAGCTCTCTGAAATAACAATCCGAGAATAGATACATCGCTCCACTCTGACACATTATTTCAACTCAGAGCCAACTAGTCTGCTCTTTCTCCTTAATGCTGCAATGCTTAGCGGAGAAACAACAAATACCAATTGTATAGGCTTTGGTTCGACCCGATCAGGGTTCGAACCCACGATCTACCGCACTCGAGGTGAATGCTAACCAATGTGGTTAAATGTATATACAACTGTACATGTCCAACATACAATACAACACATGTACAATAAAATGTATATACAACTGTACATGTCCAACATACAATACAACACATGTACAATAAAATGTATATACAACTGTACATGTCCAACATACAATACAACACATGTACAATAAAATGCAATAAGCTTTATTGGCAAGATGAGCTAAAAACTAGACACGATATATAGTGGAAAATGTAAAAAACATGATGTGTCCTCTGTACCGGGGTGTAGTTTTTAATGTGAATATATAACCTCCATAGACCAACCACAACCATCACAGAGATAATAATCTAAATGACCTTCCTCAATGTCTTCTGGCACGTTGGTGACACATTTCAGATGGAAGTTGTTGTTACATGATATACATCGATTCCATTTTTGGCCATCAGCATCTTCTAGAAAAACTTGGTCGAGAATTTGACCCTCAAGTTTTTGTGAATCTATTGCTTTCTTTTTACAGATTGTGCATTCCCATGCATGTGAAATCAAGGAACAATCTGATTTGCTTGACTTTACCTGTAAAGATATAAAATTTTGTTATTTTAATACATTTCTCTGACGTCACACTATTGTTCGAACAGTGGATTATTTTTAAGAATCTACAGTTCATTCTTTTGTTCTTGAATATATGAACTTTAACCTTTTACTATTTTAGGCTTAAAAACGTGCTTTACTTATTTTGGGACTATCGTGTCTCGAACCACTGCTGGGCTTTTTAAAGTCTACTTTGACTTTCAAAACTTCCATCTGACCACTCGGCTAAGTTGACCACATTAATCAATTCTATAATTAGTATATATAACTCTTTATAGTAAGCTTTGTTAAAAAAAAATATCAACAATTTGCTTAAAAAACAATTGATCAATATATACAAGACACGATACAAAATATTTGAGTTCTGACACAATTTATGTTCAGAACTGACGAGTATTCTCGCAATACAAGAACAACCAACGAACCGACCGCAACTTAACAAATCAGACAGACCACAGGTGAATATTTGGGACACTTGAAAGACCTTGAAATATCTAAATATAAACGATTCTATTCACTTGAAAGACCTTGAAATATCTAAATATAAACGAGAATCGAAAGCACGGATGCCGATTAAATTTAGTTGTTTATTTTTTGTTAATTGTGGCTTATTTAGCTTTCGAACATTAAAAAGGTAAAGATATAAAATGAAAAGACTGTTGCAGATAGAAATGTATTATGTGAGAGAATACACTCCAACTTGTAGATTCTTAAAAATAATCAACTCGACCCTGGCGGGTCTCGTTGATTATTTTTAAGAATCTACAGTTGGAGTGTATTCTTCACTACTTATACATTGATTTATCTATTTCATAGTGTTCAAAATGTCGTAATTCCACACATGTATTTTTACAAATACCAAAATATCGTAAGCCTGGACACAAATTAAAATAGTTTACTTTATATAGTCCTGTCTAAAAGTTAATATGACTTCTGAGTTTTGCCACCAGGATAAATCATAACACATTTCTACTTCAAGTGAACATGCATGGCTAAATCATGTTACATGAAATTTCTAATCACATTCTGTTGCTATTATAATATAAACTGCTGAGGGAAAAAAGAAAAAGAAATCTACACAATTTGATTGTCTTACCTTCTAGAAGTGAAATTATTTCCAACCTAAACATCTGCAAAAATTATTACTGAGATACGACAATTTGATATTGAAAAAAACAACAGTCAAAAGATGTACAAGATTTTGTCACATGTGTAAATCATAACTTATTATTGGAGTAGAAGTATAACGTAGATTAAAACGTGCAGAATTCAAAACGGCGATAATAAATTTGTTTCTGCAAAATCCGACTTTCACCAAAGATATGTGATCTTTTATGACAATATACCTAATTTGCATAATCGGTATAAATCGGCCAAATGAAAAAATTGACAGAGCAGAAAAACTCGAAATATATGCTAAACTACTCATTGCCATGTGGCTGTAGTTCAAATTTGAACCCATGTTGACCTATAAAAAAGCAGCAATAGAAATTTTAAATAAATTCCTCTTTTCAGTAACGGCAGCCATCTTGAAAATGTTTTAAAAAGAAGATTTATATGTGATCTTTTATCACCACAATATCCCTAATTTGGATAATTGGTATCAAACGGATGAACAGGTAAACATCAAAGGCTTTAAGTGCAGGTGAACTTGAAGGAAAATTTCTCTAAAAATATCTAAATTAAAGGAATAATGCTTTTATTGATGTTCTCCATCCAACCAGCACAACGACTGAACAAGATCTTTAGACAGGTACAATGATTGAACAAGATATTTAGACAGGTACAATGACTGAACAAGATGGTTCATGATAAGCGTTATACACTCTGCCATCTATACTTACATAAAGAATTTTATGTAAAATCTAGCGCATTATACATAAATTATTACGGTATACACTCTGCCATCTATACTTACATCTATTTTTTCTGCAGAGCTGAACAATGTTTGGTTGGCCCTTTTAAGTTCTCTATCTTTTTCTCTGATCTGTTTCTTCAGTTGTTGTATATCTCTATCTTTTTCATGAAGTAATTTATATTTTTCTGCCTGCGCATCCTATTAAATATCAACATGAAATATATTATCACCAAAACTAATAATCTATGCAATTTAATGAAAAATGGAAGAATGTGTCCATATTACACATATGCCCTTGCTTCCAGTTCCAAATTTTATGACAGAAAAAGTGGTAGGGTCCAAATTCGAACTTGGGCTTCCTTTTATGGTCCTTTATCTTGTGTGTACATTTCAAATGATTTACTTGAAAAGAACTTGTTATTGATCAGAAACCAAACGTGGAACGAACGGACATAGGTAAAACTTAAAGCCCCGATGCCTAGCAACAGAGGCATAAAAATACAATTTTGACTCCACAAACTATACATGACAAATAAGTGTATAGGAAAATGACCTTTGTAATGACTTTAGTCAGTTAACCTTCATAGTGACTTACCTCAAATGATCTTTCTGATGACTTACCTCAAATGACCTTTGTGATGACTTACCTTAAATGACCTTTGTAATGACTTACATAAAATTACCCACTTCAGTCAGTTAACCTTCATAATGGCTTTTCTCAAATGACACTTTGTGACGACTTACCTTAAATGCTTTTTGCAACGACTTCAGTGTTTTCCCCAGCTGCTGCATATTTGCATCATATTCAATACATTCTTTTCTTAAACCCTAAAATATTTTTCATTTTTATAATAATTTTAAAGAATTTAATCACTAGTTTTCTTTGGTAACAGAGTATCTAATCTAAGATTCTTTAATGCAAGTATTCAGAAAGACTTGAGTGTTAATGATTCAACCCTTCAGTAAGGTTGTTTAGAAGGAGGAGTAGTACTAGATTGTAGAATGTCAAGTACAAAAAAAAAGAAAAAACATACAGTCAAATCTGCACATGTGGTCACCTCTATTAAGCAGTCACCTGTATTAAAAGGTCACCCTTTTCTTATCTTAAGTCAGGTTTGACTGTACAAATGTATATTATTTACCAGACTGTTGTTTGTTTATAATGACAAGTGGTTTCATCTACCAGTTTGTCATATTTTTTTATCCCCCCCTCCATCCCTCCATTCTCCAACACTGACCGTGATGATGTAATGTCCATGTTATATGTTATTTATATGTGCAGGCTTTCTTAATTGTTTACTTATACAGTCAAACCTGTCTTAAGAGGTCACCTTTGGAACAAAGAAAAGACGGCCTTATTAGATAGGTGACCTCTTAAAAGAGGTTCAATTCATATGAAATTTTCTATGACAGGATAAGAAAATGGTGACCTTTTAATACCGGTGACTGCTTAATAGAGGTGGCCACATGTGCAGGTTTAACTCTATATCTATTGCTGTCGGAGATCCATTTATTAAGAAGGGTAGGGTTAGGATCACATTAACAGGTTTATACAACAACACAAATTAGTACATGTCCCAAGCCAGGACCTAGATTTCCATCTAAAACGTAGGTAAACATCAAAGGCTTTAGGTATAGATGAACTTGAAAGAATATCTGAAAATATCTAAAGTAAAGGAATAATGCTTTTATTGATGACAGATGTTCTCCATCTGACCAACACAACGACTGAACAAGGTCTTTAGACAGGTACAATGATTGAACGAGATCTTTAGACAGGTACAAAGATTGAACAAGGTCTTTAGACAGGTACAATGATTGAACTAGGTCTTTAGACAGGTACAATGATTGAACAAGGTCTTTAGACAGGTACAACGATTGAACGAGATCTTTAGACAGGTAAATGATGGAACAAAGTCTTTAGACAGATACAACGATTGAACGAGATCTTTAGACAGGTACAACGATTGAACGAGATCTTTAGACAGGTACAACGATTGAACAAGATCTTTAGACAGGTACAATGATTTAACAAGATCTTTAGACAGGTACAATGATTGAACGAGATTTTTCATAATAAGTATTATACACTCTGCCATCTACACTTACATCTATTGTTACTTTAGAACTCAACAATGTCTGGTTGGCCCTTTTAAGTTCCACATCTTTTTCTCTGATGTGTAGCATCAGTTGACGTATCTTTCCATCTTTTTCAAATTTTTCTTCATTCGCACCCTATTAAATATCAACATGAAATATATTATCAACAAAACAAATAACCTATGAAATTTAATGATAAATGTAAGAATGTGTCCACATATGCCCTTGCTTCCAGTTCCAAATTCTATGACAGAAAAAATTGGTAAGGTCCAAATTCGAACTTGGTCTTCCTTTTATGGTACTTTATCTTGTGTGTAAATTTCAAATGATTTACTTGAAAAGAACTTGATATTGATCAGAAACCAAACGTGGAACGAACGGACATAGGTAAAACTTAATGCCCCGATGCCTAGCAACGGAGGCATAAAAATAAAATTTTTGACTCCACAAACTATACATAAGGAAAAAATGTATTGGAAAATGACCTTTGTAATGATTTACCTCAAATGACCTTTGTAATGAAATTACTCAGTTGACCTGCATAATGACTGACCTCAAATGACCTTTGTAATGACTTTAGTCAGTTGACCTTTGTAATGATTTACCTCATTGTGAATGGCTTATCTCAAATGATCTTTGTGATGACTTACCTCAAATGATCTTTGTAATGACTTATCTCAAATGACCTTTGTGATGACATACCTCAACTGACCTTTGTAATTGTAATGACTTTAGTCAGTTGATCTTTGTAATGATTACCTCATTTGACCTTTGTTATGGCTTACTTCAAATGACCTTTGTGATGACGTACCTCAACTGACCTTTGTAATTGTAATGACTTTAGTCAGTTGATCTTTGTAATGATTACCTCATTTGACCTTTATTATGGCTTACTTCAAATGACCTTTGTGATGACTTTCCTCAAATGACATTTGTAATGACTTACTTCAAATGACCTTTGTAATGACTTTCCTCAAATGACCTTTGTAATGACTTGCCTCAAATGACATTTGTGATGACTTACCTCAAATGACCTTTGCGATCAATTACCTCAAATGATCTTTGCAATGACTTGCCTCAAATGGCCTTTGTAATGACTTACCTTAAATGACCCTTGTGATGACATACCTCAAATGACCTTTGTGGTGACTTACCTCATATTCTCTGTGTAATGAGTTCAGTGAGATCAACAGCTGTGGCATATATGCATCATTTTCAATACATTCTTTTTCCAAACCCTTAAATATTCAAATTTATAATAATTTTAAAGAATTTAATAGCTAGTTTTCTTTTGTAACAGATTATCTAATCTAAGGGTCTTTAATGCAAGTGTTCAGATTAGAAGGACTTGAG
>MJUT01007663.1:157474-197862 GCA_002080005.1 Gigantidas platifrons
GATACTTGGTTTATTATATGCATAGCACTCACTGATATTGGGATATTTGGTTTATTATATGCATAGCATTCACTGATATTGGGACACTTGGTTTATTATATGCATAGCACTCACTGATATTGGGACACTTGGTTTATTATATGCATGGCACTCACTGATATTGGGATACTTGGTTTATTATATGTCTTGGTTTTGTTTTGTTGTTTTGTAGCCATCGACAATAGATGTAATTGTAAGTAATAATTTATAAACTCTGACTTCAATGGGATAAAAAATATTGTTTGAAAAAAGAATAATTTACTTGAAAGGAATGAATGTGCCAGGGAACACGCCTACTATGTCTAGCCAGGGCACTTGCCCATGAATCGCCTGAAACAAACAAAAGAAATAATATGCATCATGGACTAAAAAAGGAGGCGTTGTGATCAACAGATATTACTTGTATCATCACTTTGTCTTTATTTCTATTTGAATGCCATTTTACCTCTTTCTGAAACCCAAAATATCAACTTGAGCACGTTTGGGCCCATTTTGACATAGTTTTTGAATACATGTACTTAAATAATTCTGTATTTACAATTTACAATCTTGTGGGTCAAGTAAATGCAAAAATCACACAATAACTAACATACATGCATATAACAGGAGAACCTTTGTTTCCAACTTGGACCTCTTTTTTCGTAATTCTAATGATTGCGTTATAAAGTTTCAAAGAAAAAAGTTCAAGTTGTGTATATCACATATATTCGAAAAATATCGATAATTAAAAGCACCAAGCATTTTATTATTTGAGGGATAGAGAGCTAGGACTTTTTGTTCCAATGAAATGCTTTTGTAGTCTCTCAGTTGGCCCATATTTTGTTCTTTCAAAAGCTAATACACTAAAAAGACCTTTTTTTTTTGGCCAGACAGGAGACACTGAAGATATTAAAATAAAAATCTTTATATCAATGATTTACTAAAGATTATCGTTAAAAACCATTTTCCTAATATAAGAATTAACAATTAACAATAAATTAGGTACTTGTCTGTTCAATCAAATGCATTTGGGCACATTATATATTGTAATTTTGCACAATTTTGATTCGACATATCCGTGCAAGATTTATGAATAGTCAATCCCTCAAAAAGATTATATGTAAGATATGTAATTTGATTTTACTGCAATATTTATATAAAAAGATGTAAAATAAGATGGAGATGACCTTTACCGACAAGCGTCAAATGTCCTTTATCACAACAGTTATCAGGGCCCGGGTGGCTCAACGAGTTAGGTAGTTGGATTACCTAACAACTCATACAATCCTATCACCAATACGGCGTGAGTTCGCGCCCGGCTTTGTATTTTTTTTATTACAAAAAAGGTGTTCTCGACTCGCAGCCGCAAGTGATAAAGTTTACTAGTTGCTTGCCCATGGTCGGTGGTTCTCTCCGGGTACTCCGGCTTCTTCCAGCACTAAAACTGGTCGCCATGATATAGATTCAATTCAATAAAAAGTTAAATTACTTGTCTTAACCGTGTTCAGGTGGTGGCCAATTGTGAAAATTACCCACAATATACTGGGGTCGTCGTGGTGGTGATCATATAGTAGTTGGATTTACAACTACCTATGCAATCTGAACCTGCGAGATCTACAACATTATGATAAAGTTTGTCAGTGGTTTTCTTCGGGTCTTCATGTTTCCTCCACCAATAAAACTGACCACCACGATATAACTGAAATATTGTTGAAAGTGGCGTTAACCAAACAAACCAAACCCACAATCTACTAAATACTAATAAGTGGCAAACATGGAGGTTTTTTTCAGCGGATTGTACCGAAAAGGGAAAGAAACCGTTATTCTTATCCCTCTCGAAATTCAACATCCACTACAAATACATTATACCTTATAAAAACATGATTTATATAATATTTCAATAGCGATGAGTTTATTGTTACTGTAAATGACTGTTTATTGTGTTTATAAATCTAGGGTATATCACAGGCGTTCGTGACATGGAATTACTCCCCACCCCCAGGTCGTATATTATATACGCCCTTGCCCCCCCCTTTTAAACTTTCAATGAAATTTCTTCATTTCTTGAATATTTCATCTCTTTTTCCTGATAATAAAGAAATTTATTGAAAATAACTATGTAAACTGAAAGTAAAAAAATGGGTGGTAATTCCGTGCCACGTGCGCCTGTGACACGTATACATGTGCTATAATAAGTCCAAATTGTGACGGAATGGTTGTTTTTTTTTATTGGGCTGAATTACCATTCAATAGAAATTAATACCAGTTTTTTCTTTAAACTAAAATACATGAACATAAATGGTAGAATCATTCGGTCAACGTGCATTTTATTTTCTCAACTCTGATGGTTGACCGACACATTTACGGTAAAATAAAATAAGAAAGAAATGAAGAAAGAAAGACAACTCGTAAGCATAACTGAAATGGGAGGTAACTCTGATTACCTTAAATACTACTTACGACACGGGCCACAACTCCAAATTGTTGGCAAATATTTTATCTTCAAATAAAAAATCATACTTGCTGTTAATATTGAAAAGATGAATAATTATTGGCTGAGTGATAATTATTAGGGGAAGCAGTACAACTTTTCCAATTTGTTGGCGCCAAAGCATATTTTTGCTTTTGCGAATAAACCGATACAGTCATAATCATTAATTCGTAAATAACAACCAGCTTGTTATAAGAAACCATATATCTAAAATAGAAAATATAGATGCCACATTGTGCAAGTTTAGATATCTATTTTCTTAAACATCAATGCGTCCAGTTACCCGGGAATGACCGGATTTGCATTGTTTAAAAGTTAAAAAGCGGACACCTTTGCTCACACAATTGATTTGTATTACTGATTTTTATTTTTATTTTTACTTTACCTGGAAGTGAAATATGATCTGTGTTATAAATGAAAAAATGACGCAAATTTTACTAATGATGAAATTATTGAACTGAATGATATTTTGAATGAAAATAAACGATGTTTTCATTGTATTAGATTGTGTGATTCACGTCAGTTTGAAACGTTTGAAGAATTGTTGAAAAAACCGTCTACTCATGGAGTGATGAGTGAGTGGCTGTTGTATAAAACCAAGTGAGCAATTTTGCTCAAATATATCTTGATAAGAACTAGTTGCTGTTGATGAGATAATAATGATGTCTGTTTGGTACGCTCAGTTTGATTTTTTATAGTGCTGGCTCATTGAAACAACAGTTCACGAATATACGTGTCCTCAGTACGTGTCTCTCCATGTTCACACATTTTCCTGACTTAAAGCCAACAAGTCTTTTGCTGTTCCTCTCAAATTATGTTTACTCAGCGGAAAAAAATATAATACGTAATACTGACTTCATAGGTTTTGGTTGGACCCAAATTGAGATCGAACCAACAATGTACCACACTATCCAATCACATTTGCGTTTACACAGCACGATCAGTACCATTTGATCTTCACGCTAGACACTTTCGACGAAAATCGTGACGTGTGGCTTGTCGTATCGAAAAGTCGGTTTGATAGGTTCGTTCCCTATTTTCATCCCATAAAACGCCGTGAAGGAGTACTGTATATCTAAAGAAGAATAAACCGTGTCCTGCTGCTTACTTACATATCGACGTGATGTCGATCCAAATGAAAAGCATATGAACACATTTTTTTTATTAGTATATGCATAAGATTCTTGGAAATATTTCAATATTTAGTAAATGTTTTTCATTATGTACAAACAAATTGACAATTTTTAATACTTATATACGGCCAAGTTAAAAAAAAAGAAAAAAAGACGGGCGTCCGAATTTGTTNNAAAAAAAAAAAAAAAAAAAGCCCACACATTTATAGAAGAAAAATTATGTTTTTTCTTTACTAAAATGATTTGTATGGTTTGGTCAATTCAGTAATTCACAAGTTAAACATAAACCAATTTTCGGACGCCCGAATCCATAATAAAATATACAATAACTTTACTTTATGTTTTATCATATCAAATAAAAATTAGAAGAAATAAAATCAGATTGGAAGTGAGATAAAAATAATAATGTCAAGTTGAATAAAATTGAAAAATAACTAAATCATGAACTATTCTTAAATTGAACACTATAAAACACAGTTTATCCTTCCAAGGACGTATAATTAACGTCCTTGATCCTTCTAAATAGATCATCTGATATGGTACGTGTGTATCAACAAGTCAGATGCATGACGAAGATCTTGTCATTTTATGTATTGACAAAATGAAAGTAGAAAACACGTGCTTTTATTTACAAATCAATGCGATTGGTCAACAAGTGCTGTGTTTATGATGCGCACGCATATTACAATGTGTTGAATTCCCGCATTTGTCATACAACAGTGCAATTATTCGTAAGGTAATCTCTAGTAATAGTGATAGGTAACCCTAATGATTCAATGGATTGTTTTTTCAACAGTGAACAATGATGTCGGATAATATAGTTGCAAATTGGCTTGGATCTTTACATCTAGACTATTATACACAATCATTTTTTGATAACGGATACGATGAATTAGAAATTTGTAAACAAATAGGTGATGCTGATTTAGATGCCATTGGTGTCACTAAAAGTGCACATCGTGACAAAATTCTTCGCGCGGTGACAAAATTGAAAGAAGAAGGTGGAACTTCAGTTTATTTTACTCTCGAAAGTTCACAAAATTCGTCTTTAAATTCATATGATGGTGATATTCATTGTTTACCAACTGACACAATTAGCACGTGTTCATCAAACATTTCATACACAAATTCACAACTTTTGAAAATTACCCGAGCACGAATATTCAGTGACAACATAGATCTTTCAACTTTACCTTATGTTAAACCTGTAAGTATATTCTCAATATATTAATAGACGATCCTGTGTAGTATAATATAGGAAGTTTAAATCAGTGTCGCCAATGACTAAAAGGAAAGGGTTTCTGTCTAACATACTAAATAAATGTATTTGGAAGAAAATGTTTAAAATACATGTACATTTTTGTATCTACCATTTTCTGGTCTTGTATATTATTTGGTGATGGTGGTTTTTGTGGAGGGGGGGTGTAGATCTGGTATTAAAAAATATGCAGGTCGGTTAATAGCTCAACAGAGCTTATGTTTGTATGTTGTTTTAACCATGCCGACTCTAAATAAAACTTATTTATTTATTTATAGGTCTTCTGTCAGGCTAAAAAAACTAATAATTCAATATCACACATTTTCTCCTACATCATTTATATTCAATGCCTTTTGTTTATTTTGAAAAGGGAAAAAAATCATGTTTATTCGGAACCAAAATATTATTCACAAATCATTTAAAAAAAACTTTTGAACTTAAAAAATAATTATTTAGTCAAATTTTATATGCACTATGAGAGAAAATGTTATTAATTGTTCTTGACAAATCTAAATATTATTTTATTTCTCTGTTTGCTGGAGTATAAATGTATATTGTACAGGATTGGTCAATAATATCAGAGAGAATCTAGAATTATTACAACCAAGTCCTGAAGAAGAGTACATATTAATGTTAATAACATCCACTTATAAAACAAAATAAATAATGTTAGAATCAATGAAATATTTGCATTTTTATGTTTTTAATCCAATTTGAATTCAATGTTTCAATATATATAAAAACTGGTTTGTGTTTTTTCTTCTATTGATATTTGGAAATCCTTAAACAATTATTGTTGTGAGAAAGAGAATTAACATTTTAGTACCAGTCAGGTCTTTCAATTAAGGGTGGTTACCAGGTACTTTTACCCAATTAAAATGGTCTTTGGTACCTCCTGATTTTTCAAAGAGTGCTGTATAAGATATTAATGATTAAAAAAAAAAATTTAATAAAGGACTGCCTGTAAGGGACCGACCATTTAACTTGCAGGGGGGCACCAGGGTTATGGGTTTTTGTTTCGTTCATAATTTTTTTTTCGGACAACATGAGTTAGAATATTTATTTTTTTTGTTGCGCAAAGCGCGAAATTTTTTTCCAGAATGTAACATTAGATGACAAAAACTCTGAATCAGATAATTTTTTTTCCCTCAACCAAAATCAGAATATTTTTTTCAGCAACATTGGGAATCAGAATATTTTTTTTATAAAAAAAACCATACCCCCCCCTTGCAAGTTAAATGGTCCGTCCCTAAATAGTGAGGTATACTTGACAAATATCAAATATTGAAAGCCCTTACTAGTCTAGAATAGTTTTGATTTTATAGAGGAAACTCCAGTTGAAATAAGCCCTTCCCTTGTCTGATAGTGCATTTTAAATTTCATTGAATACAATACAAATACATTGTATTTATTTTGTATACATTGTATATAATATTAAAAGTACAGTACAGCATCCTCTCATTAATGATTTCATAAAATGTCAAACTGTTGAAAAGTGCATCTAGAAGCTAATTATATCAAATGAATATTTATATTTAGTCTTTGTTTAGAAATTACAGTGGTATTTGAATTATTTAGCACTTAATTGAGATGTGAAACAAACTGAGAAGCAAGCACCAATTATTTGAATGATTTCCAATAAGACAGCATTTTAAAGCTATTGATAAATATTACTACCCTGTCTATAATTATAAAATATGTAATGTTTGATTATTCCTCTCAGAAAGAAAAATGTATTGTTTCATATGTGCAAGAAACCTGATCTACCTGTACATGTATTAAGTACATATTTCATTCTTTGATTTTATCGTGAAAAGGTCTGATGTGAAGAATTTTAAAGAGACATGTATATCATATGTGTAGACAGTTAGTCGTTTTGCTTACTTCTGTTATATATTTGTTAAAAATCTTGTTAAACATCAAAATACACCTTTAGTTGTAAAATGTCAACATGTTTTTGATACTAATACACAGAAGAAGTGCCGTTTGATGGCGCCTTTAATATGTCTATAACCACCTATCTTCAGAAAATATTACATCTAAAGTCAACACTATGAAAGTCTCTTTTGTTTACTTAATCAGTGAATGATTGATTAAAAGACATTAAGACTTGCATATTTATTTACAAGACCAAATTATTATATTGGGGAAAGAAAAAAAAAGTAATCGGAAGAGACCCAGAATAGTAAAGTATGAAGTCTTATGTCTGAGACTGTATAATGTCTACCTTTTTCCACAGACATCCTATTTACAATTATAGCTCCCTGTCCTGATTCAAGATTTTTATGAAAACATTATATTGATTGAAATAAATGATAAATTTAACAAAAATCAGTTTTGGGATACATGTAATTCATCAGAAACCATTTCTTAGTTTGATAATTACATGTGTAATGCAGGCCTTTCAAAAGGGGTGGTATTAGGTATTTTTACTGCCTAAAATGATCTTTGGTAGCAGCTGATTTTAAAGAGTGTTGTATAAGATATTCATGAAAATTGTTCCAATTTGAAAAAAAAAAGTATAACCTGTAAAAAGTGAAGTACTGATAGACTTGAAAAATATTGAAAGCCCTGATAATGTACAATGCCTGATAACAGATGTTACAAATATATACTGTCATACAATCTGCAACATTATACCCTTACAGAGTAAATATAAGTTGTTTAGCTATAAATAAAGTGGTATATGCAATATTTATGTAGAAAGTACAAAAATTTTAGTGAAATGAAAAAGCTGTTCTGTACTTTGATTTTGAACATGTTACATTGGAGAACAAAAAACATTTTGTTACTCTGGAGCTACAAACAAATATATACATGTACATGTAGCTAAAAGGCAATTAAAGATCAATTTGGTCGTTTTTGTTAAAATCATGTTTTTTTTTAATTAAAATTTCCTAAAGCTATAAAATGTACAGTATGATTAAGTTTAAAACATACAAATAATTAGTAGTTTGAAAATAAACAAGTCTTTTTTTTCTTTTTTTTCATAATTTTCTGAACCACCTGAAGCAAATCGATAGTTTAAAATTTGAACAGTAGGACTAGTGACAGGTGGCATACACATTACGACAATTGATTCATTGTACCCAGTCTGAGCGGCATTATATGAATTAAACAATCAGGCTTAGATCGGTTTCATACTTAATTTGCTTAAGCTGTGACTCCTTCCAAGGTTCTATTATTAGTGAGGGTACTCGTAACTGTGGGTTTTTATAAATAACAGGAAAGATTTGAAGACTTAAGTGCTTTTAAGTAGGAACATTATTTTGTACAGTAATTATATAGAACATTATGACTAAATAATCTTGAAGTGTATGTCATGTTGTGTTTTCTCAGGGTCAGACTTAACACAGACAAAATAATAAAAAAAAATTATTTTGTTATTAAAGTGATTTATATTTAAAGAAATATATATAGAGAGAGGTGTTTTAGAAACAGGTAAAAAGTAAAGCACAGACCTTTTGCAAGTTACTGACAAACTTTTATCACATACAAATGTAAAGATGTCCGACAAAGATTCCCAGATGTGTTGTTTATCAGGAAAGTAAAGAGTATTGGTCAACTCAACTGCAGGCTAGTGGCCGCTTCACACTATTTTAGAGTATGAGTTATGCTCATGGTTGAAAACCCTACAGTGACTGTGAAATGCAGAACAGCAATAAGAGCACTGTTCCTTTACTTGATTTTGTGTTTAAGACTTAAATTAAGTGTACTGTAGTGTTGGGTAGTACCTCAGTCATGATAATTTACATCCATATCCTTTCTTACTAAATGTATTGTATTTAGTGCATGTTGCAACGAGCAGGAATCAAACTTGCAAATTAAAATGATCACATGTTAAATGTATGAGTTATTTTTTGTGTTAATTTTTTCCCCTCACTGCATCTCTCGTACATTTAGGTGACTCTGCTTCATGTAAATACCATTGTTTTCAAATGTTGGCAGTACGTGTACAAAAATGAATTGAATATATCCATACAATATATTCAAATTCAAATTCAAATACTTTATTGCCATTATACAGTTACTGCATGTGACAAAAATAAACAGAATACAAACAATACATACATGGTAATAAAGACAAAATAATTTTAATTATTGAAACTTTGTAATTGACTTTTTACTTAATGACTCTACATGTATCATCATGATCAGTAATTGCCAGTTGATGAAGAATGGTCGGTGTAATAAAAAATGTTTGATCATATTTTCGTCTTCTCATTCCAAGCATTTTTTATTTCGTGTCTGAGATAAATTAGAAAATATAACATCCGTTGCAACTTTGGAACAAACGCCAGATAAAGTTGAAGTTGAATTTCCTGAATAGGGACAATATAAAAACCTCGTAACATGTCGAAAGATAATGCATAATTTAGTGTTGTTTAATCAACATTAGCATCACAGTACAGGTTTTAATTGATTTATAAAGGTATCGCTGAATTACAGGACACACTGTAAATTGGATGATATTTCCTGCTGAATTACATGATACCCTGCAAATTGGACAAGATTTCTTTAAATGTGTGCATGTGACTGTCAAGATATAACTGAAACAAATGTCGGGATGGATATAGAAAACATAGATTCAGAAATGATGAAGTGTTGATGAATTTAAATATTACATGCATTTATTTTCACTTTATTTTTTAATACACTATACTGTATTACAGTTAATATTAGGAAAGGGGGGGTGTAGTAGTCAGTCCACAGTTGCTTGTTTATAGTGATCTTTAATTTCAAGCTTATACATGTACTATCAGTGGTACTTTTGTAGGTACAAATATAGTTACTATCCTGTGTAATCCAACATGAACCACAAAATGGGTAGGAGCAAGCATTGTACAAAATGTACCTTGTTCAATGCTTTTACACACCAATAAAATTGCAAAAAATTGCATTCAAGAGTAAGATGGTTTGGTTCCACTAGTGGATCAGGAACTGCTAAAGTTCTGGAGTGCCTGAGTTCACCAGCATGGTTCCACTAGTGGATCAGGAACTGCTAAAATTCTGGAGCACCTGAGTTCACCAGCATATTTTTTTTGGAGTTAATATTGCTCAAGTTCTCAACTCTTAAATTTCAGTATAATATTTTGTCGACCTTTGTTCTTCTGTTTGCCCTTTTTCTTTTGGCCACTGTATTGTCTGTCCTTTGAATTACAGGTCTGAGTGATTATGGTACATATACATTTTTTTACATTGTACATTAAAACTTTTCTTAAATAAAGTTTTTGTTATTTTTACATTCCTTTCACAAGAATTTGACGAAGTGACTACCAGGAATATATTTGAAATATTTATGTTTACATACTAACTTATCTTTGTCCTTGGGACCATATTGGATCATGGCTCCTCAGACTTTGTGCAAATACTTGAGAAAAAACCTCAAAACCATTGAACCATAAATTAAATGAAATTTATCACTTGGTTCATGTTTCAAGTGTGACCTCATGTGCCCAATCACTATTTTGACCCATTATCTAATCTAATTGTAAGGTATGATCAGACCCTGATGGGATAATGGCCAATTGTTTAAACATTTACATATAATAGGCTAGTTGTCACCATTATGACCCAATAATAGCATATTATATATCATCATTGCATGTAATATTTGGTGATAAATGTTTGTTTGAAGTAGTGATATTAACAAGTTCAGGTTCTTGAAATTGACATCAAATGTGTGGATCCTGGTTGTAAAGTTTATTACCATTGTTTAATAAACATGATCATATTTTTGTCATAAAAACTTGATTAAAATTCAATAAATTGATAATGAGCAGAGCTGTTGACACACCATGAGCAGAGCTGTTGACACACCACACGAAATTATACAAATTTTGTTTAATTATATTTAATATTTGATGGCTGTTTTATTGATTTTTAAAATGCTGTGCATATACAATTTTGTATAATATACATGTACATGTAGTCCTAATGGAAGGATGTTGTTAATTGTTGGTTCATATTTCTGACAATACCGGTACCCTTCTTCAATTATATTATTTTATTCTGTAATTTATATAATATACAATACATATTGTCCACAGAAAATACAAAAGTGAGTTGCGTTGCCTTTATTATTTAGAAGGTAAACAAAAATTTCAACAATTTTAAAGTGAACATCCTATGGTTTCATGGTGGGTTGGTTAATTGAATTTTTGTCAATAGAATTAAATCAGGCAGAAAGACATTCATAATATGCTATTGTCTGTGTCTCTTGTCAATAATAGTGACTTTTACATTACTAAGTCGCCAATGGAAAACCCATGTATGCTTCAATATAGTTTTGATTTTTGAGTCTAATTTGTTTTTGTTGGTTTGTAATATATGAACATATAACATTTATTAAAGAAATTTTTTTAATAATAATGATGGGTTTTTTTATTGAAAAAAAAGTATTACATCATTTTTTAAGAACAATGAAGTTAATTTTTTTTTTCTATAAAAGTAGTACATAGTTCGGTTATGTAATTTTTTGTTTGTACAAATTTATTTTCTGATATTAAATACCAAATTGGTGGGAAGTTTTGCTAGATTAAGCAAGTTTTTTAGCTGGATGGATTATATAGATTATGGGTACCTGAATGAAACTACCGGTACATGTATTGACAGACAAACTTTATCCTACATAAAAGACTGTATCAAGTACACCTAGCCATGGGAGGGGATCAAACTTGTGTGTAAACAACCAGTATAAACTGTGTAACCGTCGGCGGTTAGATTTCAAATACTATATCCATCTAAAGAATTAGTAAACGGTTAACCGTAATGTATACGTGTATACGAGATCCTACCCACGTAGAATTATTTTCTCTGTGATATATTGCATACCAGTCATTTTTTTGTCTACCTTTCTGTTGCTGATATTCGTCAAAACAACATTGAGACGGTCCCTTGTATTCATTACCCAATCAAATGTTTAACAAACATCAGGTCATCAGGTGAACAGTGTATCCCAATACACAACTTGGAAAATAAATATGTACGTTGGGCACTGAAGTTGGGTCGTTTAACACACTGTCGTTTTACGAGAAAAGCTCAGAGTTTGAGAGTACTTTTTATTTCATATTCCTGACAAACCCATCACTGTAACTCGTAGATCTTATCATGTTTTACATGTCATTGGAAGTTAATTCAATAATGTTGGAGTTTTCATCGGACACAAAATTGCTTCCATGTACACATGTATAAAGACAAGTGTAGCATACCAAAATTGTTCTTGTTATTTCATGGGTGTGATTTTAAGTCTTAAAGTTTGAGATCTTCCACAAAAAAGCCAAAAACACAGACTTTTCATTAAAACCATTCTTTCACAATCACAATAGCTGCATGCTTCACATGAGGCTTTTCAATTACCATTTAAACGGGATCGGTTCGGTTAATGAAGGTCGGTTAAACGTATAGTGATTTTGCTAACCGTGACAGCCTTAGTATAAACAGAAGATGGGAATAAAGTTAGATATTATTATACTGGTTTTGAGGCAGCATATAGGGAGGTTTCTTCTTTTCAAAAATTTGTTGTCACTTTCATCTCTGGATAATGATCAGAAAGCAGTAGGTTAGATCTGCTGATGAAAAACTTTTTAATTTTTTTTACCTAGGTTATACAGGACAAGGGTTTGGTTTTTAACAGTGCATGGGCCAAAAAAAAATATGTGTGTTTACGGTCACATGTCAAAAAAATCTAGGGTCGGTCGGTCGACATTCATTTTTGTTTACTATTGGCAAAACCGGAAATAGTCGTTCCCGGTTCCGGTATTTCATTTTCAAAATTTTCGGTAAGCCGTCATTTGTTGAAGCTGTTTTATGACGAGTTACACAGTTTTTCTACCTTCTGTGCTCGACAAAAAGCTAGCGGTTGAATAAATAAAACATTGCTGTTGATTTAAACAACAAAAATGGTTATCCGAATTCTGTGTAAAAATTGATAGGGTCGCTAGCAAAAATTAGGGTAGCATAATTGTCGATAAAAAACGTTAGGGTCGGCGGCTGAAAAATAGGGTCGGTCGCGTGACCGTAAACACACATATTTTTTTTTTGGCCTTGTCCATGTATGGTAATTAAAACTTAGTGTATGTACTAAAACAGGCGGGTTGGTAGTGTTAGCGGAAACACATTTTTTTTTGCATGAGTACTGGTATTATACACAAGAAATCAGAAAGATTACATACTTCTACTGAAAAGTTGATGCATGGTTGCATATTATACAAAATGCATACTATGCACATTCAATTACGGTAGTTGGTGATGACGATCAAGAATATCTTGGTAATTGTCTACAGTTGCAACATAAATTTGACCATGTAAGGCATATTGCACAAGACCAAAATACAAAAAAAAGGCAACAATTTTAAAACTTATTTATAATTTACCAGATGAATCACAATATCATGACAAGTAAATATAATTGTAATTTGGACATCGATTTCAGATCATATGTTTACAAATCATATGTTTACAACGTTTTATGCTACATTAAATCTGCAAAGAGCATCTGTTACTAAATTTTTATCACTGAAGTAAATTAAATGATTTTCAATTATAATCAACAGTTTCATGTTTTTACAGTTTTATTTAGGAAATGTCTTTTCCGATTTGATCAAAAAAGTGTTAAACATTTGTACATGTCCTTGGACCAAATAAAAGTTTTATAATGCGTCTGACGTGAATTGCTTTAGATGGCTGGTTTTTTAAGATGCCTATTGACTTAGAACAAAAAGTTTAATAGAATTTGGCTCTAGTCTGAAAATTGTATTGGCGAATGGCGAACAAACTAAATTTTATGACTGAAATTAGTTAATTCTCTTAACACCTGAGTCAGACATCTTCGATACTTCTGTCACAAACAATGGAATGTAAAGGACGAGTCTCGTGTTGACACCTGGCATTCAACAAGAGACGAAAATAGACGAAAATACCTCGACTAATCCTATCACAGACAAGACTTGTATGGTATTAAGTCGAAACTAAGATGAAACTGAAGATAAAACAAATTAATAATATCTGATTATAAATTAATTATTGATTATGTCTTTCTTTGTTTATTGCTGCCATGTCTAAAAGACTAATTATTTGACTAATTAATTATTCATAATACATTGATCAGACGTTAATGGTGATTGGATTGCGAGATTCTGGAATTTTTATGTTGAATTAGACAGAAATTCTGTTTCAAGTACAATTTTTAGTACAATGTAACTTTTACATGTATATATTGTATAGTGAAACATCTTTGAATTCAATACATAAGAAATAAAATTTGTTTCTTCACCTTTTCTTGACTCTTGCACATTATAGTTGCTCCATCCCACAACACCCCCCCCCTGTTCTTTCTAAGGCTACTCCCACCAATGGCCATCCCACTTATCAGGCCAGATTTCAATTTCCTTTTGACAGACATTAAGGATGGAAATTAACCGCTTTAAATTTTTTTATTTTTGATGTTTTGGTCGTAGGAGGAACAGACTTTTCTTCTGCTTGACTTTAGTACGATACATGTATTTCTCCTCTTGCTAAAGCTGGTGTAGGGAAATATGGTAATCCTCTGGTAGCAGAATACGAAGGAAAAACAACCTGAAATGTAAATAACACCTGCAAAATGAAGTCTTAACATGATTATAGTATAGAAATAAAAATGGTGAATGGTCAGTGGAAAAAGAAGTTTGTTCTTTGATGCCTTCTTAACAGTCTGTTGTATGACAAATTTTAGTAATGGTCATTGGTAAAGAATGTTTGTACTCTTTGTACACTATAATGTCAGCACCTGGGTAATGGCTAAATCCTAAATACAAATATTGATGCATTTTTGTAAAAGAAGAAAAAGAAGGAAAATATGTGATTTTATGCTATTTTTATTCTCGATTTAAAAAAATGAAACAAGAGTTATTTTACCGTAACTAGAGAATGATTTCAATAAGAGTCGGAAACTTGTCTTCATTAAATTTGTTTTATTATTTTTATTTGTTTGAGGCCAGATATAATTTTTCTATTATTTGTTTGACTCAGTTTCAGGTTATTTTTATTATGAGTAATGCTTCCTATTATACAGCCTACATGTTATTATACATGTATGTTACAGTCTTCCCAGTCAGTATAGACATTACTAAAACATGATATCAGCTGAAAGTGGTCAAGTGTTTACCTATAAAGAAGGAATTCATTTCAGTATGATGTTGATATGATAAAAGAATAATATTATCAAACATTCTTAGTGAAATGTGATACAAAGTAATCAAAAGAAATAATTAGTTATCTTCCCCTCAGGTGGACTATCTTTAACAGGTCAAAGAGCAGGTATCTCTTATCTATATAATAGGTATATATAGTATACCATACACATGTACCTATGTGTTCCAATCTACAGTACATGACTATGAGTGGCCACTCGTGTCTAAATTACGATAAAATTGGTATATATAGTATACCTTACACATGTGCCTATCATACCTACATGATCGCTATGAGTGGCCGTTAGTGTCTAAATTATGATGAAATTGGTATATATAGTATACCTTACACATGTGCCTATCATACCTACATTATCGCTATGAGTGGCCGTTAGTGTCTAAATTATGATGAAATTGGTATATATAGTATACCTTACACATGTGCCTATCATACCTACATGATCACTATGAGTGGCCGTTAGTGTCTAAATTATGATGAAATAATCACATTGTTTTCCCTTTGTGTTTCTCTTTCCATTGCATTGTTTATACCATACACATGTACCTATCATACCTATATGTGTTCCAATCTAAATGATCACAATGAGTGTCTGTTTGTATCAAAATTATGATTAAACTGCGCCATCACAGTACTTTTCCATTGTGTTCCATAGTATACCATACACATGTACCTATCATACATGTACTTATGTGTTCCAATCTACATGATGACTACAGTGGCTGTTTGTGTCAAAATTCAGATGAAGCCATCATGCTGCTTTTTCCTTTGTGTTGCTCTTTCCATTGCATTTTTTATACCATACACATGTACTTATGTGTTCCAATCTATATGATCACTATGAGTGGCTGTTCATGTCTAAATTACGAAGAAACCATCACATTGCTTTTTCCTTTGTGTTGCTCTTTCCTGTTCCAGTCTACATGATGACTATGAGTGGCCGTTTGTGTCTGAATAGCAATGAAACCATCACATGTGACATTGCTTTTTCCTTTGCTTTGTTTTTTCCATTACGTTGCCTTTTCCTGTGTTTTTTTTTTACTTTTTCCATTGCGTTAGCTATTGCCATCACTTGGCGTCCGTCGTCCGTCCGTTAACTTTTTCATATTTTAATCTACTTCTCTGGAACAACTGAGCCAAATGGAACCAAACTTGGCAGAAAACATCTATATAAGGTCCTCTATAAAGTGTCTTCATTTCATCCTATTCCGCCAACAAATATGGCCGCCAAGGGCAATTCTTGTTTCTGATTGGCTAATGTTAAAAAAATCTTTTCCTCTGAAACTGCTTGGCCAAATGGAGCCAAACTTGGCAGGAAGCATCTATGTAAGATCCTCTATAAAACTTCTTCATTTGGTTCCATTCGGCCAACAAACATGGCCGCTGTTACTAAAAATAGAACATATGGTAAAATTGCAGGTTTTTGGGTAATAACTCAAAAACTGTTAATAATATCAAAAATCTGACATGGGGTAAAAATGATCAGCACAGCAAGATCTACATATCCTGCAATTTTGAAGTAAATCTGATTACCCATCTTGGAGTTGTTGCCTTTTTTTCATCAAATTTTTAAAATTATAATATTTTTCGTCATTTATTTCAAAAACTATAAGAGATAGATGTTAAGTTTAAATTGCAAAAATGTGCAGCATGTCAAGATCTACCTACACTGCAATTTTTAAGTAAATGCCATCACCCATTTTGGAGTTTTTGCCCTTTTTTCATCAAATTTTTAAAACTTTAATACTTTTCGTCCTTTATTTAAAAAATTATAAGAGATAGATATTAAGTTTAAATTGCAAAAATGTGCAGCATGTCAAGATCTAGTACACTGCAATTTTAAAGTAAATCCCATTACCCATTTTGGAGTTATTTACCTTTTTTCATCAAATTTTCAAATTTTAATACTTTTCGTCCTTTATTTCAAAAACTATAAGAGATAGATGTTAAATTTAAACTGCAAACATGTTCAGCATGTCAAAATCTACCTACCCTGCAATTTTGAAGTAAATCCCATTACCCATTTTGGAGTTATTGCCCTTTTTTCATCAAATCTTCAAAATTTTAATACTTTTCGTCCTTTATTTCAAAAACTATAAGAGATAGATGTTAAGGCTAAACTGAAAACATGTTCAGCTTGTCAAGATCTACATGCCCTGCAATTTTGAAGTAAATCTTATTACCCGTCTAGGAGTTATTGTCCTTTTTTCATAATTTTTTAGCTCACCTGGCCCAAAGACATTATCTTTTATTCAGAAATATAGAAAACAGTTAATGTAATGATTATCTCCCTTTTAAATTTGCTTCAATATCATTCTATTGTCAGGTGAGCGATACAGGCTCAGTGGGCAGAGCCTCTAGTTTCTATTGCTATATTTTCAACAAGCCTTACTTTGTGTCCTTTGGTTTTATTGCTCCCAAACACTTCAAAATATCTTGGCTTTACAATCTTTTGATTTTGAGCATACCTGATGAAGGTTACTCCAGAAACGTGTCGTGCACACTAGATTTGATATCTACGTTTTTATTTTTTGACAAGTAATTATAACAGCTTAATTACCAGCAAGAAAAGTACATATATTAAGAAAAAAATCTTCTCGAAAGCATCACGATACTTTTTGTCTTTGATATACAAGTGAAACTGTATAATGTAACAGATCCTTTAACCAATCAGATTAATTACATGTATCCGAATAGGATTACCTGTATTAATTACTAATGATACAAATACTGGTACTCTTATTGATGTATTGATTAATGCTTTGAAATATTAGACTTCACAGCTGATGAAAGGATAATGAATTTTAATATATACATGTATCTGTAGTACACCTGTATATTTGACAGATTTTGATTGGTGGTCAGTAAGCCAATGCTTTTGAAAAAGTAAGAGGATGACCGTAAAAGTTTTTCACCATGCATAGTTGTTTCCATTGCGACAGTTTTAACAAGTACTGGGTAACACTTGCAGCAGGAAGAAATAGGAGGGGAGGGGATAAGAATGCGGAATACACCTCACCTGAGTAGGATTCGAACTCATACTATTAGTGGTGATAAGCACTAATTGTACAGGTAGTTGGAAATACAATCATCACTAACAACAGCCCCCTTTTAAAAATTAAGACGATGCTTTTTTCACCATGCATAGTGTTAAAACATCGTGACAGTTTTAACAAGTAACACTTGCAGGAACAAGAAATGTCTTGATCACCGAGTCTGATACATGTAGATACTTTTTATTCATAACACTTTTAGGCCAAAAAAAAATATGTGTGTTTATGGTCGCATGTAAAAAAAATCTAGGGTCGGTCGGTCGGCATTAATTTTTTTTTGGTACTATTGGCAAAACCGGAAATAGTCGTTTCCGGAATCCGATTCCGGTATTTCATTTTCGAAATTTCCGGTAAGCCGTCATTTCTTGAAGCTGTTTTATGACGAGTTATGCAGTTTTTCTACCTTCTTTGCTCTCAATTTCGACAAAAAGCTAGCACTTAAATAAATAAAACATTTCTGCTGATTAAACAACAAAAATGGTTATCCAAATTCTGTGTAAAAATTGATAGGGTTGCTAGCAAAAATTAGGGTAGAATAATTGCAGATAAGAAAGGGTCGGCGGCTGAAAAATAGGGTCAGTCCGGTGACCGTAAACACACATTTTTTTTGGCCTTATAGAGAAAATTATATAATTTTGGGATCTTTTTTTCAAGAGATACATGTAGCAAGCTGTTCGTGTACAAATGGCAGGGAACTGTTAATTATATGGAGCTCAGTTTATTTTACCTGTGTTTTTGTACAATGTACAATACATGTACACAAAAGTGCCCATATGATTGTTGATTTTAGCTCACTTGACAAGTTGACTGTAAAGGGTAGATTTTTGTATTGATAAGAAATCCATGTTTGCAAAAATCTGCTTCTTAAACTTAAAATCCAATGAATTCTTCTATCAATTAAAAATCTCAAAAGAAAGATTATATAAATGACATATGTGTTGCTCCTTTAATTGTCAGACTGCTTTTCCAATTAAATGGAAAAAATGATACAATTAAAAATACCAAGCAATAAAACTGTCATTGTAAAGAAGAGAGATATGGATTATAACATGTGTTTTGGCTTCCTTAAGCCTTGGATAACAATCAAACATCCCATTAACCTGCCAACAAAGAAACTGATAGGTCTGTAGCTGACAAACTGTTTCATTGACTAGCCTGGCAGGTATTAGACTTGTCAGATATACCAAGTTACCTCCCCTGTCTGTTTCCCCAGACAAATTGTTTTACTGACTTGCATGGCTGGTTTTAAACATTTCAGATAAATCAAGTTACCTCCCCTTTCTGTTTCCTGGACAAACTGTTTCATTGACTAGCCTGCCAGGTATTAGACTTGTCAGATATATCAAGTTACTACCCTTGTCTGTTGCCTGCATGGCTGGTATTTGACTTGTCAGATATATCAAGTTACTTCCCCTGTCTGTTTCCTGATCTAGTTGAGGTCTTTAAGGTCATCAGTGAATGTCTTAATCATTGAGTTGATTTCATTTAATTGGTTTTGTTATATAATTTTGATAAAAAATAAAGTCCTTTCAATTTCATTAGAATTAATATGTACCTTTTTCGGTATTTAGCCGCCATGATATAACTGAAATATTGTTGAAATTGGCATTAAACACCATAACCCTAACCCTTTCGGTAATCAACAGAAAAACAGGGAAAGTTTACAAATATTTGTGTTGAGATGTTATTAATGTCTTTTTTCCCCTTTTTATGCATTTCTGATGTGAACAAGTTTTTACCACAAGCCTCAACCCCACGGACATTGATTCACGTGCCAATGGCCACCTCAAGCATTAAGGTTTCCAGTCATCTAACCGTGGGTATGGGTTTCATTGGTCGGTTCTAATCTGTGACAGACATGGTTGATGGTAATAAAATAATTATTATATTGTACTTTATTTATTGTGTATGTGCTAATTATAAATGTTGTATCATGCCCTCCAGGGGCCCTGATTTGGAAAATAAAGTATCTTGTATCTTGTATAGTTGTGTGGGATCCCCCCCCCCCCCCCCCAGTAATGTCATATAGCCACAATATGCATGTAGCTGGAAAATTGCTGAAACTGACCATAAATACTGATTACCATAACACTTTAAAGCAGGGTTCAGAGATATTAGAATGCCTATTACATTAAAAAAAAAAAACAAATGCTAGTTGCCTCATTGTTAACCATTTTAGCTCACTAGAGTAGACCTAAAGGGTAGATTTTTATATTGATAAGAAATTGAAGTTGACAAAAAAAAAAAGAAGTATACCAAAATGTGTTTTTAATATATGCCGATTGGAAATTGAAATGAACAATGCATTATTTGCATGTGGTTTAATATATATACAAATAGAAAACAATCAACGATTTGAAAATAATGGCATTTACAACGATATTGATATTTAAAAAAAATGTCTTTGGTTGATAATAAGTAGCATTGTGAAACTCTTTATACAAAAATATGTGTCGAAAAAAGATTGTTTTTCTTCCTTACTATAAAAAGGATTACATGTTTAGCCTTGGTGACATTTGAAATATGTATATCATGCTTACTAGTATTACCTTCAGTACTTATTGACTTTTGACTATTACAATAAGCAGCTTAGGATTACTAACAGGAGAAAAATGAAAACATTTTTGACTTGTGATACAGATATTGGCCATGATTAACTATGGGTGTTTACAATTACTTGTCAGAAGGTGGACAGATGTTTATCATTTTATATTAAAAAAAATTGAATTCATCAATGTAATAAATATAATAGCCAAAAGGACCAGAGAAAAACATTTCTTTGTTATGAAATATTAGTTTTAGTTACAGTAAATTGTATACTGTACTGTTTATTGGGGTTATCGTGGCCGTGATCGTATGGTAGTTGGATTTTAGAACTACATTGTACCTACATTTTGTATATGTGCAATCATTGCCTATTACCACTAGTGTTGTGAGTTCAATTCTTGCTCATGGCGAGGTGTATTCAATACAACATTAGGGATAAAGTTTGTCAGTGACTTAAGGCTGGGCGGTGGTTTTCTCCAGGTACTTGATCAGGGCGAGGTGTACAACATTATGTGATAAAGTTTGTCAGTCACTTCAGGTAGGTCGCTGGTTTTCTCTGGGTCCTCCGGATTCCTCCACCAATAAAACTGATTGCCACATTATGACTGAAATATTGTTGAATGCTGCATTAAGTAAAACCCTAACCCTATATATATATATATAAATTGATATAACATGAAACTTTTCCTGTCAAAAAAAAAAAGACAAAACACGAACTAAAAAAATGAAACCAACAAGAACAAAAGATTTCTATTTTGTGACAATTTTGATAAATTTTCTGTATTTTTGTCCTGTTAATTATCTATGATGTTAGAGGTGTAATTTATCATTCACTGTTGGTGTGATGTATGTTTTGTAGTTTGATCATCAAGATTACATCTTGGTTAGACATATGTTTTGTAGTTTGATCATCAAGATTACATCAGTGTACAATGTTAATTCTTCAGTTAACAATGTCTTCTCTTCTTCTACATCTGTTGTTCTTTTTGAAAAAACATTTAGTTTACAGGTTATTTTTAGTTTTGGCCCATGTCCTACATTGGCACTATACTTGTACAGCTATATATTCCAGAATAATCGAGAAATAATCGTCATAGTCTAGAGTTTTAGATGAACACCAAGATATCCCTGTACAGTAGGATAAAATTTTGATGAGTCACAACCAAAAAGTTGTGAGTCCCACTAGTTCCTTTTGTTAGTTCACCTGGACTGAAGGTCCATGTGAACTATTGCCATCACTTGGCGTCCGTCGTCTGTAAACTTTTCACATTTCAAGCTTCTTCTCCGAAACCACTTGGCCAATTGGAACCAAACTTAGCAGGAATGTTCCTTGTATGGTCCTCTACAAAGTTTCTGTTTTTTGTTCCAGTCGGATATTCAACATGGCTGCCACTGCCAATAATATGCACTGATTGGCTGAAATTTCGAAGATCTTCTTCTCTGAAACTAATGACCTGACTGAACCCAAACTGTAAATGAATGATCATTGGAATGTCCTTTACCAAGTTTCTGTTTTTTATGCCGATCGGAAATCCAAGATGGCCACCACCGCAGGACATAGATTAACATTGGACCCTATGGGAAAATGTTCAAACGCCTTCTTCTCAGAAACTACAAATATGATTAGAGCCAAACTGTTCATGAATGTTCATTGGATGGTTCTCTACAAACTTTAGGTTTTTTGTTCCTCTATGAAATTCAAAATGGCGGCTACGGCAGGACTTAGTTTAACATTGGACCCTATGGGAAAAATGTTTCAAAACGCTTCTTCTCTGAAACCACTTGGACAATTGAAACCAAATTGCCCAGGAATGATCATTACAAGGTCCTCTACAAAGTTTATGTTTTTTATGCCGATCGGAAATCCAAGATGGCTGTTACCGCAGGACATAGATTAACATTGGACCCTATGGGAAAATGTTCAAATGCCTTCTTTTCAGAAACTACAAATATAATTAAAGCCAAACTGTACGTGAACGTTCATTGGATGGTCCTCTACAAACTTTAGGTTTTTTGTTCCGATATGAAATTAAAAATGGCAGCTACGGCAAGACTTAGTTTAACTTTGGATCCTATGGGAAAAAATGTTTCAAAACGCTTTTTCTCTTAAATCACATGGACAATTGAAACCAAACTGCCCAGGGAGGATCATTTGAAGGTCCTCTAAAAAGTTTGGGTTTTATATGCCGATCCGAAATTCAAGATGGCTGCCACCACAGGTCATAGTATTAACACAGGACCATATGGGGAAAATACAGAAATATGTTCTTCTCTGAAGCTATTGCACTGATTGAACCGGTACCTAAACTGTGCATCAATCATTGGAAGGTCCTTTACAAACTTTGTGTTTTTTATGTTGAACGAAATTCCAAGATGACTACCACTGCAGGACATAGTTTTTACATAGGACCAAGTGGTTCTTTTTATTACCAGGTGAACGATACAGGCTCTTGAGAGCCTCTGGTTATTATTATTTTTTCATTTGTAAAATATGGGGAATCCCAAACACAAATAGCGAGTCCAGGATTCACCTAGATGAGTTGCAAGTATCCCTGTAATAACCTTAAAAAAATGTTAGCTTGATATTAATCAACTTCAAAGTTTAGCAGTTAAGAAAGGTACATTATATGTACTTGTAGGTAATGGAAAATTTGAAGTAGAAAAACTTGCTATTAAAAAATGACAAAAGAACTTGGAAACTACATGTACATGTACTGGTAATAAAAATATTTCAATGGGACAATTTAATGTGAGTAAATGACAAAAAAAAGTAATACATGCATTAAGTTTGTGCATGCATATCATACATGTACAACTGTCGGTAAAATATTGACCATCTCTGTGCAAAAACACATGTTTTCAGGGTTGAGGTACAAAATGTAGTTGTTATACATGGTATGATTGCCTCATGTTTTGAAAATGCACCACACTCCTTCCATGTAAAAATGCAACTTGCATCAGCTCCAATGGAGTGGTCATTGATAGCCAATATGAAACCAAAATTATCCTGACACTCAATTATCCCCCCCTTTACTAGTGGCAATCAAAACATCTTTACTTAGACCCTTCTCTTTAGTTGTAAATAAAGTTGTCTTTGTTATTTATATTATAGCTGAAATAGTTCTCACTTGAGGTTGAAATAATAATCCATTATTAAATGATTAAATCCTATATTTCAGGACGGTTCAGTATGTTCCAGCAGTATTATAGCGTTAGCGGTCAGATACTCGGAAGAACTGAAGACCTCCGTAGACAGTGTTACCATGGCTTTAGAAGAATTACAACAGTGTCTTATGAAGGGCAACACAGAATTGTTTTACTCGGTAGGTTTATTTGTTTCCATCTCGTATCATAAAATTTACTTAAAGGACAGGGAGATTTTAGCTTGTGCATTTTAGATACAAAACTGTACCCTACTACATTTTGTACGTAGCAATAAAAATAAGCTAAAAGAAAAGTACATAAAATTTTTAAAATCCAATCAGAAAATTTTAGAAATAGAGAGTAAAAAATGTATAGCCCAACACACATAATTATAGTGATATTTATGTCTGTTTATGCTCCTGGCTTGCCAAAGGCACTTGAATTAAAAATGGTGGCTTAAACTAGTTATATGAGCCAAAATAAAGTGGTGAAACCTGGGAACATAAAATCTTTAGTTGAAAAAACTGTACCAAGTACTTAGTTTGTATAGAGAAATGATCTTTTTGCTATATATATATATATATATAGGCATGTAATGAGGAATAATAAGTCTTGGAAACATTTATTAGTTGTAAACTCAGACAGTAAATGATGATGAACAAGTAATGACTTTAGTTAAAAAAAAAAGGAAGACAAATATTAAGAAGATATAGAATTAAGAGGTCACCTTTGGGACAAAGAAAAATGGCCTTTTAATACAGGTGATTGCTTAATAGAGGTGACCACATAGGCAGGTTTGACTGTATTTATAGTTTTCTGATTTTTGGTACACGTCACTCACCTGATTCTTCAGGTGTATTTTGTACACAAATAATCATTCAAATGGCCTTTTAATATAGGTGACTGCTTAATAGAGGTGACCACATAGTCAGTTTTGATTGTATTAGTTTTGGTAAACACATCACTCACCTTAGACCTGGTGCTTCAGGTTTATTTTAGTGTACGTATAATCATTCAAAAATATTCAAAAAAATCTTATAACAAGAAATAAAATAAAAGCTATAAAATCTGTTAATCATGAATTTGGCAAAAAAACATTCTAGATATGTCAGAACATAAAGACATTTTAATGTATCATCTTTTAACACTAGTTTAATTTTATCTCTGCATCAAAGATTAAAAAAGGGTTAAAAAAAAAATAAGGACAGATGTATTTTATGTTTAGATATTTTTTTTAACCATGCCATTGATTTCACTGGTAGTTGAACATCTTGGCAAGGATCTATTTCTTCTTTATGCAAAGATTAGTGGTATATTTTCAGAATTCTAAGCCACTGTTGATAGAAATGATGAGGATTATGCAAAGGCATACATATTACCAGTCATACTTTATACATTTTGAACATAGACTTGCTATAAGTCCCTTTTCTTGTTGATAATCCCTTTAAATTATATAATTGTTGCTATGAAATTTAAATAAATTGTTACTGCGAAAGTTGAAATCTTGACTGACCACTTATATTTACTATCCACATGTTGAAAAAGTCTGAAATGGACAGAGGCTTAGATTATTAAAATGAGACAAATGCTCAAAATACCCTGGGGACTAGCATATTACTGTGTCCAACACATTATTTTGTCCAGCAATTTACTGTGTCATGCACAATACTGTACATGTATCTACAATTGCTTTTAATATACACTTGTTCGCCTTTGTTTCTCTTGTTAGCATGCAGTGTCTGTATCACGCTGTACTCAGTATAGCCTACTCCCCCCTCCCCCCCCACATAAAAGTAAAATAGTTGGTCCCTAACATAATCATATGGAAGTCGTTACAGCTTAATAATTACAAACTGTATACCAAAACAATTACCCATAATTTTGAATTAGACATGCTTTATCACTGTCATAATTGACCACCGAACCATTAAGTAATCTCTGTACAGTAAGAAAGAGAGAACTATTTACACATTGAGAGATTCCTACATACAAAATGTACTTTGTACATTTCAAATATTTCTGAAACACATTTTAAGCAGACAATTATGCAATGTAAATGGAATTCCAGAAATTCAAATTGCCATTGGGGTACTTAGGTTACATTTCCACAAAGACATCTAAATAAAAATCAGATGTGGAAAAAATGTCCAATTTCATGGATATTACAACACTAATCCAGTACATGCATGCCAGTTTTTCGAGACATTTTTTGAAAGATGATACCCAACATTATTAGATTCTCGTGCACCTAATACTTTTGAAATTTTGTTTTCTGAAGCCGATTGTGTTATGAAATTGGAGTTATTGTATGTTGTTTTGAAATTGACATTATTTGAAATATGATGTGTTATGTAAGTGAGGATACTAGGATGACACTTTCTAATATTACAAATTGGTTTCTCTTTATCAGACGACTCTCGGAGGACAATGTTGTACAAAGAAATCCTTTCGCAGTTATTAGCAAAATCTAGGATATCGTCAATCGTCAATGAATAATTTAATTTGATTAACAATATTTGTTTTCTTTTTTTTTCTGAAAAAAACACCATGAGAATGAGAAACGTGTGATTTTTCTTCTAAAAACCATATTAAATCATTTTTAATATTGACAGTTTTGAGTGCTATTTCTATGACTTATTAAAAATCTGTAGCATATTTGTAGATAATGATATAAATTTTATTCCTATTTTTAATTTTAAATTTCTTTACATCTTTTGATAAATAAGAAATTAAATTTGCCATAAATATCTTGTGGATGAGAAAGTTTAATATTTAAAGGTTTTTTATGATACAACATGTACATAAATAACTAGTGAATGGAAAACTTTATTTAAATTTTTTATGGTACATTTTATGCATGTACATTGTATGTGAAGGAGGAAAAATTTGATCCAAGAAATAAATTGTTTAAAGTTAGTATGAAATAAAATGAGTTCTGGAGTTCATACCATAACCAGAAGTAACAATCTCTTTGCTATAATGTTGTGGACATTTCTGTGTATTAGAGTTTGAAATTTGCCAAAGGAGGGTGGTTCTTGTAATCATATTTGGCTATACAGATTTGCCAAAGGGGATGGTTCTTGTAATCATATTTGGCTGTACAGATTTGCCAAAGGGGATGGTTCATGTCATCATATTTGGCTGTACAGATTTGCCAAAGGGGGTGGGTTCATGTAATCATATTTGGCTGTACAGATTTGCCATAGGGGGTGGGTTCATGTAATCATATTTGGCTGTACAGATTTGCCAAAGGGGGTGGTTCTTGTAATCATATTTGGCTGTACAGATTTGCCAAAGGGGGTGGTTCATGTCATCATATTTGGCTGTACAGTCAAACCTGTCTAAACCGAACCCTGAATAAACTGGAATCCTGTACAAAGCTAACTCTTAATAAGTCCCACTGTTGGATTTTTTAGATTAATTTAAGCTGCAGAAAAACGAACATCTGTCTATTCCGAACACAAAAGTTTGTCCCAAGGAAGTTTGGTTTAGATAGGCCCTCCGTATTTAGTTGTATTGTCAACTCATAAACTGTTTTACTTTTTATGTGTAACATTGTCAAGTTTCAAAGCCGAGTTCAAAGGTACTATATGACTGATTACATGACAAAAGAATAAATACATAAAAGAAATAGGAAATCCAATTTTTCATGTAATATTTGAACCTTTAACTGTTGTGTCAGAAAGGCAAACAAGGTCGATTTCAAATGTTTGTCTTTTTCAATTTATGAAATAGATTAATTTCTTAAATTACACAGGCAAATTGAATTGTAACAATAGTATCACCGTTATGTTAAGTTTACTTAGTTGTATAAGCATGAGGAATTACGAAGATTACACAACAAAAGACCTTTTTAAATGATATACCGAGTGTTTATCTGAAAGTAATATACCCTCTGCTTGGTCTTTGTATTACAAATGAAATGTACATAGTGATTGAGAAAGTTGTTTTTGTCTTTTTGTATACAGGAGTCCTCTTATATAAGGCCACTCCTACTAAAGGACACCCCTCTTGTCAGGCCAGATTTCATGTTAGTGGTTGAGAAAGTTTTTCTCATTGTATATACAGTGGTACCTCTCTTATAAGGCCATTCCTACTAAAGGACACCCCTCTTGTCAGGCCAGATTTCATGTTAGTGGTTGAGAAAGTTTTTCTCATTGTATATACAGTGGTACCTCTCTTATAAGGCCACTCCTAATAAAGGACACCCCTCTTATCAGGTCAGATTTCATGTTAGTGGTTGAGAAAGTTTTTCTCATTGTGTATGCAGCGGTACCTCTCTTATAAGGCCAGTCCTACTAAAGGACACCCCTCTTATCAGGTCAGATTTCATGTTAGTGGTTTAGAAAGTTTTTCTTATTGTGTATGCAGCGGTACCTCTCTTATAAGGCCACTCCTACTAAAGGACACCCCTCTTATCAGGCCAGATTTCATGTTACTGGTTGAGAAAGTTTTTCCTATTTTGTATGCAATATTCCCCTCTCTTATAAGGCCACTCCTACTAAAAAGAGCCCCTCTCTTAAACTGCTAATATTGCAGAAAGGGGTGGTCTTAGAAGAGGGAGCTACTCTTTTATTCTATTCACATGAACATTGAGTAGTCTTCTTGCAGAACCAAAGTAGGGGAGAGGGTGGGAGGGACTGTCTCATCATGAATTTTGGAAAACAGTGTCTTCTCAAATTCTGACTATAGAACTAGTACAACAGTCATGTTTTATATTGATAGCCACAGGGAAGGAAGTTGGAGAAAAAAAAAACCACTGTTTTCTCACCATAAAAATTTTACAACTTAGTTGAAAAACCGTGTTTTCTGATTCTGTATTACTTGTACAACAAAGTCAGGATTTATATTGATGAAGGATCTGATAAAAGCATTACTCATGCCTTATCTTGACCTGATATTGAGAATCATTAAGTAGAATTAAATGTTTATAATAATATTGATATAAATTATTCTTTAAAGTGAGCTGATTTTGATAAATGGATGAGAGTTACTTGTCTTTAAAATCAGATTTTCATCCCAAGCCTGTTAAATTAGATATGACAGAGATATTTATCATTAAAGTATGATGAATAAATTAATTAATTACTTTTCAATTATGGGACCACCCAGGGATCACTCCTTGCAATTTGAAAATTAAATGCTTGTACAATGTAACAAGTGTTTTAATTGAAATAAACGATCTCCAAATATCTTTTTTCAAGATATCACCAAAGATTGTTTAGTTTTTCCACCCACAAACAATTAAAGATGATTTTATCTTCAATGAACAAGAGAATTTGACAACTTTGAAGTAAATTTAACTGTAAAATTAAATTGATTGATATAATCTGAAATGACACCTTGACAGGTTCATATTGCACTACAGGTAAAAATAAAGGTGCGTGTGTGTAGAAATGGGTTAAGACTCTCAAATCCTTTGATCTTTGTTTTGATTTCCTCTTCCAATAATAAAAAAAAAGTTGATATTTGATTTCCATAATAGATAACACATATTCCCACATTTTCAAAAAAACCAACATATCTGTAATAAAGAAGCAGTAATAAAGAATATTGGTGTGAATGAACATGAGAGATTATACAACTTTACACTGGGACATGAATTAAAGTAAAGGAACAGTGATTGTATTGCTGTTCTACATAGTTATTGTTGCAACTCGATCATTTCATAATTTTTATTCATTAATTTGACAGGTAAAGTTGTGTTTGGGCTGTAAAACTATGAATGTATTGTAATTAAGTTATTTTCTGGGAGAATATAGATATTTACAATAAAATTTTTGTTTTTTCTTTCTTTCAAATTCATACATGTATACCGAATAGATAAGTATTTACAAAGTTATCCCTCTATTGAATACAATTTTAATAATAAAACTATAAATATATTAATTAGCTTAACATAATTTTCAGGAAACTATATAGACATTTACAATATTTTTTTCTTTCAAATTAGTACATATATAGTTATACAGAATAGATAAAATTTCACATTGTTTGATCAAAATTATCCCTGTTTTTAATCATTTTAATTTTTTTATACATTTGTTATATAGTATAAGTTACTTGTAACCTTCCTATAAATGCCACCACCACAATATAACTGAAATATTGTTGAAAGTGGCATTAAACACCATAAACCAAACCTTCCTATAAATGCCAAGTAAATTCAAAACTTGTTCAAGAATTTTGTTTCTGAATGCATGTTTATGTTGACAAAGTAACAAGTCTTGTCTTCTATATTTAATAGAGACATCAAAGAAAAATTTGGTCATGGTCAATTATTTTAATGAGTTGAAGGATTAATTGACCATAACTAAAGACTTACTACTGCCAAATGTTTATATGAAATCAGAAATAAATGCTCCCAGATGTAAATTATCACTTTCTCTAAGGTATGATTAGGGGGTTCTTTCTTAGTACTCTTGTACTTTAAAAAAAAGAAGAAAATATAAACATAAAAAAAATGTAAATCAAGAGTATCAGTTACACAGACAAAACCTGTTTGATTAAATTGTATACTTGTATTTTTAATCACTTTTTTATGATCTAAACTGTAAAGTTGGAACAAATTTAGCAACGAACATCTTTAAAAGAATCATTTTCTGTAAATTTCCGAATATAGTTAATATTTTTAGTGCAGCTATTAAGCTTTCAACAGCTCCTATCTATTAACCTTGAAAAAATCAAGTCAATGTGTATTTACAAACTCATACTGAATATGTGCATTTCTTTATATTATTGTATAAGACTTATAAATGATCAAAATAATATAAGAAGATGCTGTTTTAGCTTGTCATACATAGACTCTTATTGAGTTTAACAGACTCTTGTTCAATCTAGCCTGTTACTCCATCGCTCGACAGCTCTATATGGGTGGCGGGTGGCATGAAATGTGTCTTATAATACAGAACATGCATTCACATTGCCATACAGAGTTTAGTTGAATATGGCTTTATGCAGACCTTTATAGGTAGCCATTGCCTTGTCAAGTTATTATTATTGTTGTGTATTCCTGATACCCCATATGTGCCTCACAATAAGAAAATACCTTGAGGATAAAGGGGTCATAAATTGGATCAAAAGATGAAGTGATAAAATCTGAAATACCAAAAATAAATACAGAAATGAAATTGACCAGTGATTTATATGGAATTTTAATGTAAGGTTTTAAAAGTTTAATTGTAGATAAAAAAATAAATACTAAATAGCTTTTGGGTAATTTACCTTGGAATTTCAAGACAAAATGGGTCAAAATGTTATTATGGTATAAATATGGTTTCTTCAGACATTGACCTAAGATCAGAATTAGAGGTACACAATTTGTGATGTCCTGGAATATTTGGCATTAATTTGTAAATCTGTCTTGGTGATAGACATTTATAGGCAATATAACTCTCTATCTCTGGCTGTAAAAATGGTTAATTGAAAATTCTAGGACATGGATGCCTACTATAGATGTATATTGTAAAATGAGACTTGTGTATTGTTATTGCAGTATCATAATAGTAGCAAAATATTAAAATGGTCATATTTTCTAGAAAAAAAAAATTCAAAGAAAAATTTACTATTTTATTAAAGCATAATTTTACTATAAATATGTGGTTTGGTTTTTTTTGTTTTTTTTTTGTTTAAAGAAGAAAAATAAATAAATTGTCTATCAATCTATCGACCCACTTCTCAAATTGTAGGTTGCGAAACCACAAACTATTTTTTATGAATGACCTCAAAACACACCTTAGTATTGAATAAAATAGATGCTGTTCAAGTGGTACAAAAAATTGTATATCTCTAGTTGATCTTTAATTGATAAAAGGAAAAAAGAAAATACTGTCAAATGTCATTTGAGTTTACACTTTTCTATTTTTCCTTTCAGTAACAATAAGCTAAAGAAAGATGTGGCTCAAATGATAAAGGATAGCCTTTATTTATAGAATACATGCATAAAGTGATATATCTTTTAACCCTTTGTAATATTTCTGAATAACGTTTTAACATCAGATTTCAATCATTGATCATACACACACCATGTACCTTACTATATAACTAAAGAAATATTCAATATAAAATGAAAGTACAACATTGTATCCTTTTCCCATTGATAAAGTCAGGAGTCAAGTTGGCTTGTAATTATACACTTAAAATTCTGTAACTTTATTAAAAGGATTAAGTTCCGATCTTTCATGCAATCAGACATGTTGTCTGTGTTGTACTATACAGGAGACCCTAATGAAGCCGCGAACGCATCCTAATGTATTGATGATTATCTTTCACCCGTTATGACTTCTGGTAACTTATTGTATAAATTTAGTATAGCGTTGAGTAATTTTTACAATCTCATTCTTGCCTGGTGTGCAGTCATTGCAAACTGTTACACTGGTAATTTATCCCTTGTAAATGGCAAAATGCAATAAAAAAGAATTAATTTTCTAGGGATCAAGTTTGAAAATATAAAATCGTTGGGCGACCATTTGTTTAGACGACCAGACGAACACGTTTTGTTATGATTATTATTGTAGGACGTCTGTAAATAACAATTGAATGAGTCAAGATGATCTGTGTTTTACTAAAGATTATTAAGATTTTCATCCTGGTCATATCACATACTATAGTTGTCAACGAAAGAAGTGATATTTATTTAAAATTTATAATGTTCATATTGTTCACTAATCTAGCATATTTTCTTAAAGGTTACTGTCTTTAAACGACTGCATCGATGGTTTAGTGGTTATTGTGGTCGCCTCAAATACTGTTGTAAATCGTTGGTTTGAGCACCTGTCAGTCCAAACAAAAAACTATAAATAAAATTGATATTTGATGCTTTTCCGCTAGCCTATGTACACAGAATTGAGGAGTAAGAACAAAGACTGGTTGGCTCAGAATGAGGTTAATGTGTCAGAGGACGACATGTGGACTGTTGTTTCAGTAAGCTAGTACTATAAAAATCCAACTAAACATATTGTTCTAGTACAAGGCAGATCTTGATCAGAATGCAACTTACTCTTCCCATGATACAGCTGAAAAAATTGCTCACTCACTCACTATACAATACACACATTCTACTGTCTTTGTTTCTTAATACAATGTTAAATGTTTGTTGTTGTAGGCTACACCAGTTAGTTCCAGTTCTTTAGCAAGTTTATCCAGTGATAATGGTTGCCATGCATACCGTGCAGAACTGCCACCTCCCATTCCAAGTGTGCCACCTGTAAGTCAACAGTATATTATTGTGACTTGAGTTAACAATTTCCTGGTCAAGAAATGAAATCTGTTCAGGTTGTGGTTAGTTAATGCTATTTTCAACAATATTTCAGTTATATTTGGAGGGGGGGAGGGGGTCAGTTATTATTGGGTAACAGGAGTTTTCAGGAACATTGACCTGCTGCAAGTCACTTCTTGTTATAATGGTAGAGAATGTAACTCAAAACTCTTGGGGAAAAAAATATCTGTTTCATCAAGAAAATCATGTTCGATAGTTAATTTCGAAAATTTATTTCCAAGGCTGAAAGTTACCTTTAATAGGGGAAAATTTGTGCAATATTTTGCATGAATCATTGCAATTTGAGAGATTGTGCTTAATATAAGATCGTCAATATTGGTTTTTAATCTACGATTGAACAGAATCTAAGGCTCATTTGACAGAGTCTAGTTTTTCATTAGATCACCCAGGATTTTATGAGTTCTTTTGATTAATGTTACCCATAAAAAAAAGCAAGAGATAGTGGGATTACCATTCAGATTATTTATAAAGCAGGAAGTCATTTGTATCACAATTTCTCTTATTTTTTTTTTTACTTTTTGATTGAGAATCTGGTAGTTGGTAGTATATTCTTTAGTTGCAATTATAATACTAGCAGGAAAATGAAGCCATAAAATGTATGATATATGTGGCAATTTTATCGTTTCAGCCTTCTTCTAGTCACATTGATAAAGGGGGAAGTCTTCACAGTATTCCTACAAGGTAGGCTGTTCAAGAGAGTGCGATTTGATGAACATCTGCCATGAAATAAAAAAAAAAATTCTTTGATAAAAATCAGGATTTACAGCAGAGATCAGCAGTCAAAATGACAAAAGTTGAGGATTTATAGTACCCGTCTGCTGTGAAAAAACATCAAACAAATTTATATATACTCTATATACTAGTAAGGAAGGGGTCATTGTGGTCGTGGTCGTATGGTAGTTGGATTTATAACTACTCCCTGCAATCAGTACCTATCACCACTGACATTGTGAGTGTGTACTGAACCTCGCTCGGCTCAGGCGAGGTTTACTTGATACAACATTATGTGATAAAGTTTGTCAGTGACTTGCGACAGGTTGGTTGTGTTCTCCGCCGGGTACTCTTGGTTTCCTTCACCAATAAAACTGACTGCCACAATATGACTGAAATATTTTTGAAAGTGGCATTAAACACCAGAACCCCCAAACCATACATTAGTAAGGAAGATATTTTCAATTTTCTTTAATATTGAAATATTGCATAGTGATTTTTACCTTGTCTTAAGTGTTCAAATGTTGAATTTCCTATTTTTCTTTTTGACATTAATTACATAACGTGGACAAGGGATTTGCATAAATTTTTAAATGCATATTATGAACCAAATTCCCATAGAAATTTTAAAATCAGAAAAAAAAATTCTGGCCTACTTCCATGTATGTTTGTTTTTATAACAATAGCAAAAACATATAAATGGCACACCCAAACAAATACAATCCTATACATAATGGGTTAAACAAACTAACGATTTCACCAAAAAAAAAAAAAAAAAAAAAAAAATTAACAACAAATTATATAATGTGAAGATTAGCAAGTCTGATATGGTGATAACAGACAGTTGATTGGATAACCTTAACACCTGGGGAAGTAAAATGATAGATTGACCGTACTAATGATGTGTGTTCATAACTTGATGTGGTATTAAAAGTACTGATGTTTGGTAGTAAGTCTGTGTCTACTCTGTGTCACAGTGTAGTCATGTTTTGTAACTCTCGTGTTGTAAAAGGCAGAAATGTGGTTAGATATCTATATTTCAAATGTACAAGGAAATTGTTCACATGTTGTACCTTCATACAGACCTAGGTCACTCTATAATCCTGACGTAAGTCAATTCCCTGCATAAGTGTAACTTTTTTCTTGGACACTTATGTACATACATAATCTTGGTGTAGATTATGTGGACTATTCTATTAAAAATATACCATTTTAATGTTAATTTATATGTTGGGGGGCCCTCCTTCACAATTTCTATAAAAATGAAGATAACCTTACCCTATAAAAATAAAATTTCCATTCAAGGAAATCCCTGCTCTCAATAGACTTTGATATAATGAATTTCCTGGATATAAAGTGATAAATCTTAGCATTCTTAAAACAAATTTGTCCCCATTTTGTATTGGAATTATGATATAAGTTATTCAGAGGTGATTTCTTTTCTTTTCAAACATACATTTATCATTTCTACGTCTTCTGGGTTAATTTATATTTTCCTAAGTTCATATTAATTGCAGGGTTTTCATTTTGTTTTTGAACAACAGATGAATCAGGAATCACAACAGATGGCCGGGGGGTCCAGGGGGCCGCGCAGGTCCCCTGGTGGGTCCGGGCAAAGTCCGGAGGGGGGACCAGGGGGGCAAAGCCCCCCGGAAGCTCCTAGGATTTCAGCATTTGAATGAGCTTCTGGTGCATGTATTTTTTACCTATTTTTGCATCCATTTTTACATGCATAACAGCGTTATTATGTGTCAGACAACCACCCTAACAGTGACTTAACAAAAAATTGTCAAAGTTTATAGTGTTTTCTGCATTTTTTCTTAAAATATTAAAAACTTCCAAAAAAAAGTCCAACCTCAAGTTAGAAAAAAATTGGGCAGCATGGCTCCTGGAAAGATCGCTTTTTAATACCCCCTTCCCAACACCCAGCCATAACGTTTGGGCACACAAGAGAAAGAAATTCACAAAGAAGATGGGCAGTTCTCCTTATCCTAAAAGAACATGCTTCTTTGTGAGATGAGAAAGACAAAGAGTCATGAGACATAAATAAAACAGTACGTACCTACTAGAAAATTTCACAAAACACATGTATCTCTTTTTTTCAAATTTGACAGTGTGTTGTATCTGTATTTACCGTATAAATTACACTAATTGTGAGTGACAGTTGAAACCTTCTATCAAGCCACAGGAATCTGAAATTTTATCAATAAAATATGTTATATATTATAGCATTGATAGTAAAGATATGTGGATAGTAAATTACAACGTGTGACCGTATTTTATTGATAAAATTTCAGATTCCTGTGGTCAAGCTGTCTTCACAATCTTCGATCTTTGACTTTCGACTTTCGGCTTGGGTCACTTTGATGAAACATTGTCATTTGTTGATCAACCAGTAAAAACATTTCTAAATACTGCAAGAAGACAAGACGAAAACAAGCCTTTTTGACGCTTTGATTTAATAGCAAAAAAGTCAGTAATCTGACGTTTCATGATTCAGTTTTGCAGACGGCATGCCATTTTTTCTGATTTGGATGTTTTCCTCTAAAACAGGTTAAAACCCGAGAGGTACCGCAAATCGCGACAGCTAACTACCGTAAACCGTATTTCTACAGCAATAGGTTGTAACGTCCTTTTAAAAAATACGATCAGGTACTCATGCTCGACTTGAAAACAACCGATGAAAATATGATTATAGCCGATAATTAGCATCGGCAATCGGCTTAAAATGACAACCCTGAATTGGTTATAATTGATTTCAGTTACTTCTTTAGGAACATAATATATATTTGTATCAAGCATTTTGAGATCACTACAATTTATTTGGGGTACACATTTGTACCCTTTGTGTAGCTAGTCCTTTCATGATTTTATTATAGGTGTGCTATTTTTCTGTTTGCTTTAGTGAGTGAAATTATTACTGTTCCGTAATTATAAGCACACCCGTAATAGGGTGGGGGTGGGTGAGGGTACGAACCGCCTTGAAAAGCAAGGAGGACCATGAAAGTCAAGATTTTGACCCCCAGGCCGCATGACCGTGTCGCATCGCAAGTTTATCTAACCTCCTTTGGAAAAATACTGGATATGAGCCTGGTAAGAAAGTGCTTTACTTAGTTCTTCAACAGGTGCTAAAACAGGTGTATGAAACAGAGAACATTGATTGATACTGGCTTAGATAAGGATTGGCTTACCAGTAGGAAGTCTTAGATAAAACACAGTGATATCTAGACTGTAGTACATGTCTCTGTATATGTATACGGTATATAATATGTTGTATCAAACTCCCTGGATCTATATATATGTATCATTACCTATAAAACGATAAATCATGAAATTCAAGTCCTGTAACGTGTATTATATAATGTACAAGTACTAATATGAAATGAGTGGAATGCCACAATCCTTAACCTTGGATCTATATACATGTATATGTATCATTACCTATTTAACAATAAATCATGAAATAATATGGATTAGGCACATCCTACAGGAGAGCATTGCATCTATGCATAGACATGTACATGTATTTTACCAGTCTATGATTATGAGTCCACAGTCTCAAAAAATAAAAAAAAATTAGGAAAACATTTTTTTCTTATTTGTTTTTTAGTTTTTGAAAATGATTTGATTGATTTGATTTTTGGTGTTTAATGCCACATTCAACAATATTTCAGCTATATCATGGCAACCATTTTTGTGGTGGAGGAAGCCAGAGTACCCGGAGAGAACCACCGACCATGGGCAAACAACTGGTAAACTTTATCACTTGTGGTTGCGAGTCGAGTGCACCCTTTTTTTTGTAATTTACAAAGCCGGGCACGAACCCACGCCGTATTGGTGATAGACTTGTATGAGTTGTTAGATCCATCGACCTAACTCATTGAGCCACCCGGGCCCCTTAGTTTTTGAAACTTCAATTGACTATGATGAGTCAAACGTCTATCATTTAAACAAAAGTATTATCATTTAAACAAAAGTATCCTTTTCATCCGGGGGTCGTGCACAGGGGCTTGTTATGATTTTTTTTTGATCCCTTGACTACTCTAAAAAATACATTTTTGTACACATGAGAGTAGTCGAGGAATAAAAAAAATCGTAACAAAGCCCTGTGGGTCGTGTTGCTCGTATGTGTTTATGTACATGTTTTGTGAAATAAATGATGAAAGTTCATAACGTTAAATTTTGACATGATTATTTGTAAAAATGTGGTTCAAAGTCCACCGAAATGTCAATGATATAAGAAAACAAATAATAGCTTACATAAAGAAATATATAATCATCCTTTTCACGCATGAATCAATTCATAACTCCGACAGAAAAGGCATAAAATATCGAATGTCTTACCCTCGCTGATCCACTTCTCTTGTTGTAAACAAACAATTTTGATCAGACCAATCGGCAGTTGATCAAAATGAAACAAGTAAGAGAAACCAGCTACCTCACGATCCTACTACCAACCCTGGAATATGCAGCAATGGTTTGTGATCCCACCACCCCAACCCTGATACAGACATTCGAAAATGTACAAAGAAGAGCTGCCCGCTTCGTCATAAATGATTACACCAGCAGAACACAAGGATGCGTGACAAGCATGTTAACATCACTTGAGAGGCAGACTTTAGAACAACGGAGGAGGATAAGCAGACTTGTTATGATGTATAAGATCCAGCATCGACTCGTGGACATCGACCGAGACTTATACCTCAGACCTGGTGACAGCAGAACCAGAGGTCAACATATGTTCTTCAAGGAGAGGTCCAATTATGACACTCTCAGAAACCCCTTCCAAAGAAAAGCACAAGAATGGAACCACATACCAGACACTACAGTTCGGGCCAGTTCCATAGAGGAGTTCAGGGCTAACCTCCAACAATAGGTTAGCCACGCCAACCAGTGTAAATAATTTTAAGGGTTGGCAACTGAATCAATATTGTTTTTTTAAAAATCATCTTTATACTCCTACAATTGCTTGACATTTTTTTTCTTGGTTTTGAAACTATGAGCAACATGATCAACGAAATCGTGTGACGACAGCATTAGGGGCGAAACAAGAAGGTCTAACGATTGTCCATTTTTTAAATAAATTAATCTTTTCATGTACGGTTTCCTTTCTATTTTTGGGGGGATTATTTTTAAACTGGATAGTTATTTTTTATTCAAATTAAAAGGCTGTTTCCTGTACTTCACCCTGTAATGATCATTTATCAAACATTAAGTATGTATTCTATAGAAATACATCTATTTTGCTAATAGATACAACCTATGTGATAGAAAATGGCCTATTATATACAAGATGTACTGTAGTCGGAACTAACTTTCGTGACGTCATAGGTTAGGAATGTGGGGAAACCCCAGTGACGTCTTTGTAAACATTGCGGAATCTCTGTCAGGAAAATCTCAACGTACTCGAGATTTATCTGACTAATTCTAAATATAAAGACATTCTTTTCACATTGCTGGGAACTGCACAGTTCAATAAATAAACAATTATTCGGCAACCAACTGTAAATCGCCACCAACTTGAGAAACGCAGGGCAATGATTGTTTACTTTAAACAGTGCCAGTGATGGCGATCATGAAATGAATGACGTGACGTAACAATACTTGTGTGAAGTAAACTATAGCGATTGTCATTTTTTAAAATAAATTAATCGTTTCATGTAAAGAAGCTGTACGGATTCCTATTTTTTGTTTGTTATTTTTAAACTGGATACTTATTTTTTATTCTAATTAATAGGCTATTTCCAGTCATTCTCTCCGATTGTCCATTCTATGCTGAAACTTAAAAACCACTTCCGGTTGGTATTGTTAGTATACTGATTCATCTCCTTACACACATGTTGCTGTTTAGCTCGCATCTTGCGATGCTCGCTATAAGTAATGTACTTTATAGTGTACCAGTTTTAATAAACAGCTGATATGTTAGCAAAAAACTAGCAGGGGAAAAATTTAAGATATTTGCAAGGTACATATACAGTAGTCTGTCTTGGAAGATCGCTCCCACCAAAGTACATCCCTCTTATCCCATGTACTGAGATAATAAAAAATTACTACTAAATTGTCCCTCTCGACAGAGCCCACTCTTTTATAAGGCCATTTTTTCATTAAATTACAACTAAATTGTCCCCCTCGACAGAGCCCACCCTTTTATAAGGCCATTTTTTCATTAAATTACTACTAAATTGTCCCCCTCGACAGAGCCCACCCTTTTATAAGGCCATTTTTTTCATTGCAGAAGGAATTGCATTATAAGAAGGGGCAACTGTATAAGAAAATTCAGAAAATATTACAGTCAAGATGGATTTGAATCAATTGTTCCCCTGTCATTAAATATCAACAAAGGCTATACTATTCATCTTTTGACCATTTCTCAAAAGGATTAGATTAAACAAAATGTTTATTTGTACATTGTAACCTAGGAGATAGATTCTATTCTCCAAGTGTTTTATATATGCAGTTAAATAGTCATAAATGCAAATTTGAAATATGACATGTGCGTGATGGCTATTGTACAAGTATACAAACAGGATGGCCGGATTTTTTTATCCATATAAATATTGACATTTTA
>MJUT01007663.1:198176-215350 GCA_002080005.1 Gigantidas platifrons
TATTAAAAGGAAATCTTCCTTTTGGGGAAATTTTCACTTCATTTCCACTTCACTAAAATCTGCAAATATGACCATCACACACGAAAAGATTTTAATCAACTTCTTCTGCTGAAAATGATTATGTTTTTGGCAAAATTAACCCCCTCGTTGAATGGTTTGTCAAACATAATCCTCAAAATTTATACCCTTGTCTGAAAACTAGTCTGCATCTAATTTGTTCAAATAGTCTCAACACAGTAGTAGTCCTCTAATAACAGCATCCCCTCAGCAATGAATATGTGGCATCTTTAGAGTGGTGGCCTCTATTAAGGGGGACAATTTATAATTAGTAGCTATAGTATTTAAAATATGATCTGATAAGAGTGGTGGCCCTTGGTGGCAGTGACAGTGGCCTTATAAGAGGGGNNNGGGGGGGGGGGGGCAGTGTATTCCTAACCATTGGTGTATTTTACATAAACATGTCCACTAGGTGTAACAAATATTCCAAAGTATTTAAAGTTACTTTGCAGAGAAAGTAATTTAGTAATGATTTTGTGCATGTTTGGATTGTTTTTAGATTTTTCAGGTTTTTTTTCTGTCATCTCCATTGGTGAGACAAACAAATGAATGGGAATGCAACACCAAATGTTTAAAAAAAAATGTGTACATTATGATTTATTAAAGAATAATTCTAAACAGATGATAAAGAGTTATGTCAATGCGTTTTGTCTTAAATTTATTACTTGTCTCTGCAAATGATAGACTGATTGATTAACACATGTTGTAGTTGTTCTGGGGGAAAAAAAGTTGAAAATTAATATTTTATAGGATTTTCATTAACAGCCTTTCATTTGCTAATGCTTTTGTTTTATTTGGTCTTATCTTGAATCGGTAGTCGGCAATAATAGACAAAGTATCCATCATGTTCGTGGGGGAGACATGTTAAAACTCTTTGTATTTATATTTGTGTTTTCGATGATAAAACCTTTTTTTTTCCTTTTTTTTATGGCAGAATAATAATGCAAACAATTTGATGGATCTAATTTTTGTCAGGATGAAATGTGAACATAATGGAAAATTCTTGCTGAAAAGTAAATTGGTCATGTTAAATGAAGCATCCCCCATACAAGTCATTATATCCACAAAGTCCTTAGTTATTAGGGAAAATCAACACATTTGTAAAACCAGTAATTCTTGTTGATGAAATGATTAATGGCGAAACCCTGACATTACACAACAGAACAGGGTTTTCTACTTTCACTTTCATTGTCATCCCTTGCTAATCTGATCAGACTAAATCATGAAATATATCAATGCTGGACAAACTAGTTAATCTGTTGACATCAAGGAACAAACTGTTTTTATTTGTAGTCACATGTTCATTTATCATATTTTGAAATCTTCCTTTTATTCATAGTCTCCTGACTTTTGCCATCTTCCCTTTATTCTTTTTCCTCCTTTGTTAGAGTGACTGACAGATTGTTTTGCCAGTGGGGAGTGTAAACATACTTTTGTATTTTAGGCAGATTATTGGTTTAGTAAAAGAATACAAGATGGTGCCAAAATGATGGATGAAATTATCTGTTTGATTAAACAAGGCTATGACAGGCTGTTCTTTCTCACCTGTCAAAAAACAAATATTTACAGCTTTTAGAAAGAAAAAAACCCAACATATTTATTATTTAATTTATACTTGAAATAAACACCTTCTGATATAGATATAAACATATTATATTTTAATCAAATAAAAAAAATGCTTGTGAATCAACAAATAATATTTACATTTAAATAAATAGATGATAAAGTACAGTCATACCTGTATTAAGATGTCACATTTGGGACAAAGAAAAAGTGTTTTTTTAAGACAGGTGACCTTTTAAAACAGAAGGATCAATTCAATTGAAATTATCTATGACAGGACAAGAAAAAGGTGACCTTTTAATACAAGTGACTGCTAAATAGAGGTGTGACCTCATAGGCAGGTTTTGCTGTAATAGCTGCTTGCCTTGCTAAATTTTTGTGTTGCCTTTGCTTTCGTAGCATAGCCAACATTTAAGGATCGCTGTTCAAAATTTGAATTAGAGAATAGATTAATACCGGTAGCTACATGCCTTGCCTTCATAGCATAGCCATCATTTGAGGATACTATTCAATTCAAAATAGATAAAAGGACAAAATAATGGCTACATCCCTTGCTTTGCTCAATTTTTGTATTGCCTTTCATAGCATAATCAACATTTAAGGAGCACTATTTAAACTTTTAAATAAATAATAGGATAAACTAATAGCTACATGCCTTGCCTTAGTAAATTTTTGTATTGCCTTTCGTAGCATTGCCAACATGTAAGGGTCGGAATTCAATCTTTTAAATAAATAAATAGATAAACTAATAGCTACATGCATTGCCATGCTGACTTTTTGCGTTGCCTTTCGTAGCATAGCCAACATTTATGGATCACTATTTAAACTTTTATGTAAATAAGGGGTCAGATAAATAGCTACATGCCTTGCTAATTTGTGTGTTGCCCTTCATAGCACATGTATCATTTAAGGGTCTCACTATTCCTTTGTCACACTATTGCTGATCTGCAATTCTTCTTTATACCATCTTCATCTGACTTAGCCAAGCTTTACTGCATCCCTTCTCATAACTAACCTACTATTTTCTTTGAAATTGATTTTTTTAGTTTCTACATGCCCCTTTTCAATTGTCTTTTTGTACATAATTGATTAATGATAAAGCAGCCAGTGTTAGATCATATACTGGCAATGAAGACATCAACTTCTAACACCATCAGTATAATTTGCATAACCCTTTGAAGAAAAAACGTGTTGATTATATGCAACAATAATCAGTGTATTATTTAAACATAATACAAACCTAATACATCATTTGGCTGTAAAGTTGCAGCTGTTTGACAACACTGACAAAAGATAAAAGAGGACGAAATTACACAAAAAATAATCTGAAAAACCGCTGTTTTAGAAATTGAATCCCAAAATTGTAATATTTGATTGCTACGATGGATGTTTTATGGTAACTACGAAAATTAAATTGTAGATATTACTATTTATAACTCGTGCCAGTATTTACACCTGTCAGATTGGAAATGTAGACTTTAGAGACCTGCTTCTATTGAAAAGCTAAAATTTGTTTCCTATGGGAATAGATAGCAGTAGGTTGAGTTGGTTTCAAGTTTGAACATTTTTATTCAAGCCTTTCAAAATAGAAGTCAAAGAGTTGAACAATATATACATGAACACAAATGATACAAACAAACAAAGACCTGCACAGATTCATTTCAAAAGAATGCATACTGGTAACTGGTAATTTTACAGAAATTACAGCATTAACAAGGGGTTAATGGATGTTGATTTTCTATATTTGGTGTTAATTATTACATGTATATCTCCTCCCTTCTGAAGGGGGAGGGGGAGAAGAGAAATGTTCTTTTCTTCCTGTCTGTTAGTCCTTATAAAAGTTTGTGTGCACAACTCCTCCTACATTTTAAAAGGGCATTTTGATCTTAACCTTTATGAAGGAGTTATTGCCCTATTTTAATCGGAATATTTCAACAAAAATAGGGGAGGGATAGAGAGAGACTGGTGTTTTTCCGTTAGACACCTTTAATTAACAGTGGTTTTGCAGAAGATATGTGAATCCTGCACCACTGTACAAGTTCAATACCTATAAAATGCACATCTGGTACAATAAAACTAATACCAGTTTCTTTGATGTTTATTTATGAATGGATTATTTATTTTTTTGCATTTAATACAGAATGTTGACTACTGTGCTAATAAAGGTAATTTAAAGATTGATAGTGTATAACAAGGTATAAGGTATAAGGTTATCTTTACTGCTATTTACAGATAATACTTTAACATATTTTTGTTTGTGACGACTCCTGAGTCATAAGCATGTCCCTACTGTGTAAGCATTTAAATTAAACTTGATATTTGTATGTCTGGCTAATATTACAAAAGTGCATATTGCTGTACAAGAACAAAATATTTTTTGGGACAAGTTGACGTATTTGACACTTTTAGAGGAGGAAAGGGGAGATCACAATATATTTTTTAGTTAAATCTAACCCAAAAAACCAGATAAATTGATATTGTTTTATATTAATTTGTTTCATCTCTGTTTCTACGATTTTATGATTGGATTGCGCAATTGTTCTCACGGTGATATATATATATTTTTTTTCATTTTATTATAAGATCCTATGAAAAAAGTTAAAAAAATCTCACGTTCAACTTGTTTTTTTTTTAAAAGAAAATATGTGATTCTTAACATACAAGATCATACTTGTTTTGAAATGAATGACATAAGCTACAAAGTTAGAATTTAAGAAAAGTGAGTGAGTGTTTGCATTAAGAGAAAGCAGATTGTCTCCATTATTCAACTCACATTCATGATACAAAGTAAATAAGAGAATTGTCCCTTGTTAGAAATTAACAGAAAATATGGTAGAAATCACACTGTCAGAATTTACATTATCAAATTAATCTGTTAACAATGTTATTGTAGGCAGATAAATATTTTGATTGGTTTGTCTCAGAGAACCCTTTGATCTAAGGACTTAATGTGACAAATTAAATGATTTTCCTTCAAATAAAAACTTTGGCAAGAAAATCTTAAAAGACATTAATATCTACTATTTACATGTAGAAATTTTTATCAGGTAAATAAATAAAAAGGGATTATGTAAAAATAATCAGGACTGTTTCCTTGAGTTGTTTTTCTACCCCTGGCTAAGTTTTGACAGGCTCAAATCCCATTTACTAGTTAATTGTCACATGTAGGTAAAGAATGTAGTTGCATTGTCAGGTGATTGGTAGCTAGTCATAGCGAGGTCAGGCCACAGTTCAAATATTGGTTGAGCCCTTGGACATATGGGGTTGTGAAACAAAATCTTATATAGTATGATACATCATTGTAGAATTTCTCACACAGACACATACTTTTTAGTTTTATACTTCCAAATTTGTTTCCCCACGAGCTTGTCTTAAAGTGGCCCCCTTAATGTCTCCATTTTCTTTTGAGTCTTTGATTTTTCTTTCGATAAAGAGAAATGGGGTGCAAATTGATATATAGACAATACTGTTCTGTGGGATTTTTAGGATGAAAAGTGGATTTATCCGTATACATGTATAAAGGAAAGGGTAAAACCTTTATTGTATTGCAATCCAAAAATATGAAAGCTGAAGCTGTTGCACGCATGTATGAAATCTTTGTTAATTTAATCTGTATATAAACCAAACACATGTCTATTCGGAACACAAAAGTTGGTCCCCGTGTGGTTCGGTTTATGCAGGTTTCACAGTATTTTTGAATTTACACAGGACATCAAGCAAATCAAATTAGATGTTTTATCAAGCGTTACATTAAAATTCTTAAGTCTCCTTTAAAAAAAAATAGAAAAAAAATAAATATTGAAGAATGTGATTGATGATCTATATCTTGTCTTTGACGAAGAAAACTTTATTTTTAACTTAATGAAATGCTTCACGTAAGAAGGAAAAAAGCAATTGTTATCTCAAAATTAAACTTTTTTTGTGTTGTTTCTTATTTTTTTTTAACTTACTGAAATGCTGCTTGTCAGAAGAAGACCTCACTTGAGGATTTTTTTCTTTTCATCAGAAAAATGCAATTGTCATCTCAAAATTAAAGTGTTTTTTGTATGTATATATTTTTTTTTAAAAGAAAACATGTTAATTTGTGTTATGAACAAATTTGCATTTCAAATGGTTATCAATGACTTCCTCCCCTGCATTCACAACTGCCTTGGTCTTTATTGTCAAAATGATAAATTAAAAAGTCAACACTAACGAAATTAATGTACAAATAAGCATAATTTCATCCTATATTTAAGCATGATCTTTTTTTACCTGGCCGTTTTACCTGTAAAAAGTAAATAACACCTGGAGATTTTTTCCCCCTAATTTATACATTAAAGTTGAAAATATTGTCACAAGATATGTAGGCATTTTTGCATAAATATACCCAGGACTATTTGTATAATTATTAAAAAGTACAAATACTTTATTTTAAATAAGTGGCCTTAAGTCCATTCATTAAATTGAAAGGATATCATATGGTATAATTTAAAAAAAAATTCTTTGGTTTGATGATTGAATTAAATAATGACAAATTTCTAGCAATCGTCGTCAATGTATGATATTTTATCTCGTGGAATTAATTTAAATTCAAAAATATAAATAATGACGAATTTCTAGCAATCGTCATCCATTACAATATTTTATCTCTGTGGATTAATTTAAGTTGAAAAATAATGTTTTTATACTTATATAAATATAGACTGAGTGAATATGTAACATACGTAAACACATGGTAATATGTCTGGTTAATAGAAGGTGTCAATTTCAACAGATTTCAAGACACTGACAATATTTATATATAATTTACTTATTACCTGTGGGAACATCTGTCACTCATATGATCGTATGATAGTTGAATTTATAACTACCTGTGCCTATCACAACTAAAGTTGTGAAATTGATGGAACCCAGTTCATGGCGAGGTGTACTCGATATAACATTATTTGATCAAGTTTATCAATTACTTACGACTGGTTGCTTGTTTTCTCATGGTTCTCTGGGTTTTCTCCACAAATAAAACTGGCCGCCATGATATAACTGAAATATTGTTGAAAGTGGCGTTAAACACCATAAACCATCTGTCACTCAGGCATGCTGTTTTTATTCTTTAAATAGTCACTTTCTTCTTAATTCTTTAATAATGGACATCAAATATCACATAATTGTCGGAAATCTTTTTAAAGAAATTTATAGATTTTCTTTTACTTTAGATGTAACATAATGTTTATTCTTCTTTTTTCTGGACATAATTTTATTTTTAACATTGAATCAATTTCATTTGTATTTCTTCATGTGTAAAACTGTTCAGGTACAGCAACTTTTATATTAGAACGACATCGGTGGTGTAATGGTTAGTGTGTTTGACTCGAGTGCGGTAGATCTTGGGTTCGATCCTTGTTCGGGTCCAACCAAAGGCTATGAAATTGGTATTTGTTGATTCTCCACAAAACAAGCAGCATTTATATTTCTTAATGTGTAAAACTGTTTTTCTAGAAAATTAGACCTTATTATAAAAGAAGTTGCTATAGAATGATATTAAGGAAGGCTGTTCGATTGATAAGCCGCAAATACATGTATGTGCAAACTAGAAACAAGTTTATGAAAAGAAAGTTTAAACAGTGATGGTCAACCATTCCACCAATATCAACAAAACAAACAATCCCTCTCATCTTAATTCACTGAACACAAAACAGACCATGACATATGATTTTGGAAATCCAGGTACTGGCTTGGAACAGGCACAAAAATGTGGTGGGGTTAAACCTGTTAATGTGATCCCAACCCTCCCCTCTTGATAATTGGATCTCCAATGGCAATACATATAAACAAGCGATAAAACACCTCTTTCTGAAATTATTTTTGGAAATTTCAGAAATATTCATGATTATAAGTAATTAAAATCATGTCCATTCACAGGCACTAGACGTTGTGTCAATATGAATATAACATAAACAATGGGCAGAAAATAGTGTCCAATGTGGTCCATTCCTGTTGAAATTAATCAAATATATTTTTTGTATTTTCAGATATTCTGCAATAAGAACATACGATTATGTTGTCTTAGATTCAGGTAGGTTGTATGATAAGGATACTTAAACACAATAATTTAGCAAAACCATATATTGCACAAAAATCAAGAACAGCCACCAGTCTGTCATTCCCAAAACCTTTCAGTTACCATGCTTTAAGTATTGACTACTATGAAAATAACAGATACAGTATATACATTCTAGGTTCGGAAATCATAGGACATATTTAGAAAAATCGTAAAAACAGATTGTCGGCTATTACAATTTTGATTTTCTTCTCTGGACTGAAGTAAGCTCATCTTAGACCAAGTATTGACAGAAATTGCTGCTTAAAAATCTGTTCAAATATACTGTCCATCTTTGTTGTGATAAAGGGACTGACAATTTCAGTACAAACGAGCCTGAATATTCTACTGATAAATCAAACAAATTACTACTATAATACTATGAATTGACCAATTGTTTACTCCAAGTAACCATGGATACAAACTTATCCAAATTTGAAGCTAGGTTCAACTCGAAGCTACAGTCTTTGCTTTTAATTCTTTTCACCTACTTGCCCGAAAACTAATTTTAGAAAAAAATTATATTTATTCTTTCATTATTATCACTTGTCCGAATCCAGTTTTACTTGTCCAGGGCAAGTGGGTTAGCATGAAGACAGTACGCGTGATACAAAGAAACCGAAAACAAGCAAAATTGAACCAATTTTCTGAATACTAAAGATTTTTTTAATGTGAAAGAAATAAAAAGTAGACAAAAGATGAATTGATTAACTGGTCAATAAAATTACCAAGATTTTATAGATTTGAATTATTACACAAGCTTGGTTTCCAAAGAATAGCCATTATGTAAAATAGCAATGTAATTCTGAATAACATTACCAGTAAGACATTGATTCACAATGGTAGTTAGTACTCCTTCAAAATCATCAATAAAACCATCAGTTTCAATGAAATGTTTAGAAAATAGAAAGTATTTTATTGACTTAAATTTGACAAAATGTTAAATTTCTTGTCTTTTGGAGTACCATTTTGAATTTTCATGATGTGTAGAAAACGTTTATAATGGCAACATGCAAATAGATCAAAGGCTAGAAATTCTGGAAAATATGAAAATTTAGATATGGTTGGTTGGTCAATATCAACAGCTGTTAACTTTAAAGGAGTAAAAAAATATGCATTAAGGGTCATAAATAAGCCCCCCCTCCCTGAGAAGCCAGTTATTGGAGAACAATAACATTCAGACTTCCTAAGACAGAATAAACTTAAAAAATATATTGGTTTTTGTAGTACCTTTGAAATTACAATAAAATATAGTGCTCAAAATTATGTCAAATCTTAAGTATTTCATCATTTTTCATTGTAATACATTTGTAGTGTACTGGGTTAAATACCAAAATAGAAACAATTGTACAAAAATAATACACAACAACACCAGTGAAACATAATAATAATAAGAGGTTGGCCAACATAAAGAGGAATGAGACCTGGGATCGTTCTAATAAAACTTTTGAGTATAAAAAGGTTCCTACTCCAAAATCGCCCAATCAGAATGTGGTATTTATTGAATATGATGTTCTGATTGGATGATTATTAAGAACTAATGAGTATGAGTTTCAAACTCATACTACAATATCGTCGAATCAGAACACTAAATATATTTAATATGGTGTTTTGATTGGCTGTTTTTCAAGTATGAGGGCAAAAATCATTCTCAAAATGTTTTTTTTATGACCATGGAATAACTGGCGAAGTGTTGTGATATGATCATACAAAGCACCAAGCTGAAAATGTCTCTATCAGTATAAAATTCTACCATTAAATTTAATTGTTACATATAGTCTATAACCCATCATATTATTTTCATATCTAGATGCATCATTGTATTCAGTAGTCTGTAATAAAACTTGGCATGCTACAGAACAGACTTATTAAGAATGATCACAATGTCAAGAAAGGAAGGAAAGTTATCGGGAATAGAAAAGAAATAAAATACTATCGTTGATTGATCGATGGCTCGTCTTAATAACTATGATACATGTTATAAGAAATCAAACTTAAGTGGTAATGAACCTCCCCGGCCTTTGATTTTTCGTTTCTTTCGTATTTGAAAGGTACACTGGATTAAGATGGTACCATTGTACACAAGGATATAGGGTATTGATGATGCCTGTGTTTATATTACGACCAAGTTTTTGAAGTATATCTCAATAATATAATAGTCTTCTTTCTAGAATCAATATCTCTTTGTTTATAGTGTTGGAGTTGAAGTAGAGGTTTATAGAAATATTGCTTTAGTATATGAAATAATTGACAAACAAAGTAATTGGCATAGTTTTCTCTGATTGCTTTGTCAAAGTCACATGTCTCTGAAGGATTTTTCTAAATTGAACACTTACATCAAGTTTTTTTTTGTATTGGAAAACACAATTAGGATGTTGACAAAATGTCTAAGCCTTTTATTCCATTATTTTTTTATTTAGCATACTGAATTACATTCGGTGTGAAATCCAAACAATTTTGAGTTATGAAACAAACAACGGCATGTGGTATATTACACTCTCAAGAATACTGATTTTTGGGAAAGTTGTTTACATATTTTTAGAAATTTAATCAGTTATTGAACCATTAAAAGAAAAAGAAAAAATATTGAGCACATATTTCAAGTGACGACTCATGAGGGAAGTTACCTTAGTTTTAGTTATTACCTGATCATTTTCTGGGGAAAAAATGGTATTATGAGATGATAGCTTTCCTCTGCTCAGCAGAATTTTCTCTTTTTGGACTCGGAGCAAAATATTTATTAATGAAATGTGTAAAAATAAGTCAGGACAGACCAGAAAATACGGTGTACCGTACAGTGGTACTATATAAGGGGATATCCTCTTTTTTGATCAGTGAGCACTATCATATCTGTATATTGTGTGTAAAAATATGATTAGAACGATGTTTGTATGAACAAAAATCAAGAAATTCAAGATGGTTTTTGTGTGGAATATTTTCCTATTTTTAGACCATGTGAACCAACCAACATGGCTACCATTACTATAATTAGAATATAAGATAACAGACATATAAAGGTCAATGCATCCACGTTTTCTAAGCTGATGGAACTTAAAGTTGAACAGTAGGAGCATCATGTAAAACCAGGCCAATAAAACTGATGTCCACATTATACCTGAAATATCGGTGAAAGCATTAATAACACTAACCGTATTAACACAAAAGTATAATTTAAGGTTACACTAGACGTTTTGACAAGCAACACATAGGATTTACACAGGCCAGACATCAAGCAATCAAATTTGTTAATATATCAATTATTCCATAAAAACTCCTTTTTTCAAAGTTTATGCTAGAAGTAAAACATTTCCGGAAAACTTTCATGTCCATGCGGAAACAGTTAATGGTCTCATAAATTCGACTTTTATATGGAATCCAATTTTGATTACCATAGTAACCACAGAAAATCAATATGACAATACAAATGCTATTTTAAAATAAACAAGAAACTCAAAAAAGCACCAAAAACTCAAACAAGAGCAACAGAATAAAGGTTTGATTTATGGTGTTTAACACCACTTTCAACAATATTTCAGTTATATCATGGCGGTCAGTTTTATTGGTAGAGGTAACCGAACCAGAATAAAAGAATGATATGAAACAATCTTGAAAAGCATGTACATCCTGATCTGAATTCAGTGTTTACTGTTTTATCTTTAGTTTTTGAACTCCTTTTTCTGATTGTACTTCAGATGAAACTGCATGTTTCTGTGAGCCATTGACTAAATGAGGCAACAAGTCTTTTGAGATCTTTGGGGGTCTTCTGATCTGATGTATTGAAAATTATGTCTCTCCCCCACTTTGGTGGGGAGACATATTGTTTTTGTCCTGTCCTTCCGTCCGTCTGTCCATCACACAGTTTGTCAGTGCAACTCCTCTGAAACTACTAAACAGAATTTCATGAAACTTGGTAGGTAGTAAGGACACCATATGTAGTTGTGCATATTACCAGGAAATGTTGATCACCTGAATTTTGTGGGAGTTATGCCCCTTTGAACTTAGAAATTTCCCGAAATTTACTACTGAAGCAGCTTGTCAGTGCAACTCCCCTGAAACTATTAAACAGAATTTCATGAAACTTGGTAGGTAGTAAGGACACCATATGTAGTTGTGCATATTACCAGGAAATTTTGATCCCCTAAATTTTGTGGGAGTTATGCCTCTGAACTTAAAAATTTCCCGAAATATACTTCTGAAGCAGCTTGTCAGTGCAACTCCTCTGAAACTACTGAACAGAATTTCATGAAACTTGGTAGGTGGTAAGGACACCATATGTAGTTGTGCATATTACCAGGAAATTTTTATCCCCTAAATTTTGTGTTTCATGGATTAAAAACAGTTTTTTGTTGTTGTTCATTGAAGCTTAATTATACTCCCCGCAAGCAAAGTTTGGGGGGTGGGGGAGGGTTATATAGAAATCACCCTGTCCGTCCGTCCGTCCATGTACCTTGTAAGCGCAACTCCTCCTAAACAGCTTATTGGATTTTTATGAAACTTTACACACTTGTAGTACACTACCTGCAGATGTACATGAAGGAATATGGTTGCTGTCCAAAATTTAAAAGGGGAGATAATTCAACTTATACTTTCACGAAAAGGGGGGGGGGCCATGTACCTTATAAGTGCAACTCCTACTAAACTGCAAGCGGGGGTATCACTCAATGAGGTCACTCACAGTTCTAATTTTATTTGTTACCTAAATAGATTTTTTTACCTTTGACTATGTAAGATGGGGGGAGACATACGTTTTTGTGGGCAAAAACAAACTTTAATTAATTGTACTTTTTGACGATTTCACTATCAAATACACTTTTACCTATACAGCTCAAGTTGGCATTAAACACCAAACAAATTATCAATCAATCTTCACCCCCCCTCAGTCTTTGCCTTAATTTTTTTCGACTACTTGCCCGATAGCCAAATTTAGAAAAAAAAAATTATTCAACCTAATTCTTTCATAATATTCACTTGTCCGAATCCAGTTGAACTTGTCCCGGGATTTGGCAAGTGGGTTAGTGCGAAAACTGCCCCCTCCCTCACAGAAAAAAATAAATACAAAGATTTAGCACCCATCCAATATCAAATTCAAGCCAAACACTTTTTAAATAATTATTAAGTTCTAGATTAATATGCTCATTATTTAGAGAATCAAAAGTGTTTAAATTTAATGTGGACTTTGCTTCCTCGTAGGACAAATGCTCCATTTTGTTGTATTTAATGTTACATGACATGGTAAGTGAGGTTGTACACCACTCTTGGGTATAGCTCTCCTTGTCTACTACTGGATTCTATTAGCATTGATTTTCAAGAAACCAATTCATTACTTTTGTCTCAATGGTTAAGCTCATTTTGAACAAAAATCTAATTTTTACCACAATAAGTGGAAAAACATAATAATACGGAACACGATCTAAAGATCAAAGTATTAGTCATATATTGTCATCCAATTCCATCAAAAATATTACAAAAAAAAATTGTGTATTTTTTTGCCATTTGGGATATTTCGATTCTGTTTACCATAGTAACGATAATTTTACAATTTTGGGGATAAATAAATAACCCAACCAAGTGAATAGAGGTATTTTAGATTAATTGAGCTTCTTATTAGATGAAGATACTACACGATAGCATCAATCATTACAAAATTACCTATATATCGAGAGATTTTTGTTTGTTTCCAGTTATGACAAGAAAATTGCCTGACGTTTAATATGTGGAGATATAGCGTTGTTCATCAAGATAATTGCATCCATGATCCGACATCAAAAGCTTAGACATGCATAAGAAAGGAAAATAAGAAAATATTTCCCTAAAATATCATAAGTTCTAATGGAAGTGTCCATTTTAAAGCTGATATATTGGATTTTATTATCCGTAAGATCAAGTTGTCTCACCTTATATAAAGTAGAAGACAAGCCCTCGTGAGTTTTATGATATAAACTGTGTCACAAACAAGACAACTATAAAATCTTCAACAACAATAATATGATGTGTAGGCTGATAGAATATAGTATATAAATGGATAATCTAATATATAAATGGATAGGTTGTTTTTTGACGTAATGAAAGAATTTGTTGAAAAAAAAATTGAGAGAAAATATTTGATTTTGAAGTGATGAAATAAGTAGAGTAATAAAAACGTAGATATTAAATTTATTGCGCACAACACGTTTCTGGAATAAACTTCATCAGGTAATGGTATGCTCATAATTAAAAGATTGGAAAACCAAATGCATATTAAAAGCCTAAACGGGATTACCAATTTTTAGTCGGCTAAGGTCGCCTATGCCGGAGAGAGGAGAATCTTAGTTTTATTATAAGGCCATCCTAAAAAAAATTCTACGTTTAACATCACCCGCGCGCGTAGGTTTTGAAAATTTGCCAAAAATAAAAAAAACAAACACACATTGTTTGAAATGTTATTTTACACTGAAATCTCATAAAGTTATTAGAAAAACCTGACATTTCATACCCATGGACTGTTAATTTCTCATGTTTAATTAAAACTATTAATTGCAGTTCTAAATCATCTTTATTGATGCTAAACACTGTGCTTTGCACATCTTCAGGCTATCAATTGAGCACTGAAAAAAATACTGAAAGTATTCTTAGGTTGTTTGATTTTTTTGTTTGTATTTTATTTTATTTTATTTTCCTCCCTCCCTCCTAGGTTTTGGTACCCTACCTTGATGTTAAACGTAGAATTAATTTAGGACGGCCTAAATAAACAAAATATAAGTGCCAGATGAAAGTATAAAAAAAAAAGAAATCCTTTTTTTGAAAGTGATTCGGAATTGAAATTGGTCAATATGGAGTATTCAAATCTTCAAGTGTAGATACAAAAATGGAGCAGGAACTGCTTACCCATCCGGAGCACCTGAGTTCGCCCCTGGTTTTTAATGGTATATTCATGTTACTCAATCTTTAGTTTTCTTTATAGTGTTTTGTGGATCCTGGATCATTGTTTGTCTTTTTAGCCGTTGTATTGTTTGGCCCTCGATTTACTGCTGAATAGCCCTTTGGTAGATAAATAAAATTTTCTTGCTGAATGTATTTTTATGCTACAAAACAATTTTTACCAGTCTGGATCAGTATTATCGGTATACACAAGAATTCAGGAAAACATATGATAGACTCAGATCGACGTTCGGACTCAAATCGACGTCCACTCCTCAAATCGGCGTCCACTGACGTCATTATTTCAAATCACGGTCCAATTTTAGGATATTCTCAACTCGACGTCTTTTCCAAACTCGCATATCTACAATAGGTCCGTTTGTACGATCAAAGTTTGCCGTCAAAAATAAATGTAATGACAGTTTTGTTTTGTGTGTGTTTTTTTTTTTTTATCTGTTTCTTAAAGTTGTTGTTTTGTTTTGTGTTTTTAAATCATTTTCCCATTCATTAATATTATTTAGGGTTAAGGTTAGGTTTAGGGTGAGGGTTAGGGTTAGGTTTAGGTTTAGGGTGAGGGTTAGGGTTAGGGTTAGGTTTAGGGTTAGGGTTAAGGTTAGGGTTAGGGTTAAGGTTAGGGTTAGGGTGAGGTTTAGGGTTAGGGTTAGGATTAGGGTTAGGGTTAAGGTTGAGGTTTAGGGTTAGGGTTAGTGTTAGGGTTAGGGTTAGGGTTAAGGTTAGTTTTAGGGTTAGGGTTAAGGTTACGTTTAGGTTTAGGTTTAGGGTTAGGGTTTGGTTTAGGGTTAGGGTTAAGGTTAAGTTATGATTAGGATTAGGGTCCGCTAAAGTAGAAGTACAATGTATTCTGAATCTGGTTTTGTCCCTTCTCCATCATTGTTTCTAAACCATGTCCTAACGGGTGTGACGTATTTTGGAGTATGCATCAGTGACGTCATATTGAACGTCGATTTGAGAATTGTACGCCGATTTGAGGATTGGACGTCGATTTGAGTCCGGACGTTGATCTGAGTCTTACACATATATACATGTACTTCTATGACAATCAGTATTGGGAAAGAAACTCGAAAGGAAAGATGTGTATTTATACATAGCGGTACATGCCTTTACAATTATCTATAGGATATGTTAGTGAATCTTCTGCAAGAAAAAAAAAAAGCATACATTTTTGATAGGATTGAATTATGGGTTTTTTCAAATATATTTCCGTTATATTGTGGCAGTTTACTGTCAATTTTATTGGTTTTTCTCTGAAATAATTTTTGAAGGAGTGGGAGTTTTATTGGTTTTAAAATAATATTTCAAGGGGTGGGTGGAAACAAATTGTGTACGATTCATATCTTTTTTTTAATAAAAAAAAAATCTTCATGTGTCGGAAAATTTAATTTCGTGGTTTTTTTCCTCATTTTATTACTTAGAGCAAAAAGTATTTAATAAAAAAAAATTTCAAATGTTTTTGAAATAGGTTCAAATTGAAAAATAAATACCTTTCTTTAATAACAATAACAGTTGATATGAAATGAATAGTAACATTAATTTATAACAAATTATATCTACATCATACAGGAATGTGTTGTTTACCAACAAAAGTCAAAACAGGTATAGAAAGAGTGGAATTAGCTTCATTTACAAAACAACATCGCTTAATTCCGCTAAAATACCAGAGTGTGAAGGCTTTTTAACCTTGCTTATTATTGTCAATAGACAACCTGCTAGTATAAATTAATTCTTACCTTTCTACCATTTTAATTATCTAGCTTTTCTAATTATGCATTCTATTTTCTTTTTTTGCTGTTATAGTATTTATAAAAAAGTTTTTCATATGAAACAATATTGATGACATTTTCTATGAAATGAATTATAAAGTTTTATGCAATTATTTTCAGTTTTTCTTTAAATTAATATTATAGAGCAACCTGTGTAAACTGAAGCTCCTTGGTCTTGTATAAACCACCCCTTGGTCTTGTATAAACCACACCTTGGTCTTGTATAAACCACCCCTTGGTCTTGTATAAACCACACCTTGGTCTTGTATAAACCACCCCTTGGTCTTATATAAACCACACCTTGGTCTTGTATAAACCACACCTTGGTCTTGTATAAACCACACATTGGTCTTGTATAAACGACACCTTGGTCTTGTCTTGTAGGTTTCATGCCACTTTCAACAATGTTTCAGTTATATAGTGGCGGTTATAATTTGTTAGTGGAGGAAGCCTGAATACCCTGAGAAAGCCACCGACCTGTCGCAACTCACTGACAAACTTTATCACCTAATGTTGTATCGAGTACACCTTGCCTGAGTATCAGTGGTGATAGGCACGGATTACATAGGTAGTAATAAATCCAACTACCATACGTTCACAACCACGATAGGCCCCAGATATACAAAAAAGTTGTACATATAAAAAAATGGTGATGTCTTTATTTTCTGTGAAGTTGTTCACCTACTAGATGAAAGGTTTATGGAATTATTTTTTAGTTTGTTCCTTAAGGGTGTAGACCTGGGGTATGGGAGATAACTCTATTTTCAGTGTCTTCTCAAATATATGATCATCTGTGC
>MJUT01007663.1:230394-251563 GCA_002080005.1 Gigantidas platifrons
TTTTTTTTTTAAACACAAAACAAGAGATGACACATGGTAGATTTACTGTTTTTAAGTCAATTATTGATTTGTCAGGTAAAGACTTCTCTTAATTTAACACTAGCATGAATATTGTGATAATTCTCAATGTATTTAATTATTGACATAGCAAGTTTTGATGTTGTTTGATGAGTTTAATGGTGATGAAACCCAGTCTTCAGCTGCTAGGCTACATAAAATATTCAAACTTCTAAGTCTTAAAAATCGTAAAAAAAAAAAAAAAACATGGTTGATCTAGCAAGTTAAAAGAGAGAAATAAAAGTCAAACAATCATCTTTGTTGCAATAATTATGTAGACAGAAAATGCACACAAAGTAGGTACAGGTCAATAATCTACCATTTAAAAAAACAATTCTAGTCGCATGTGTACATTTCGCTGGTAATTAATCAACACCTCGTTTTCAAATGCAGGAAGCTAGTATAAAATTAGCAGAAATGGTGAAAAGGAGGATTAAAAATTCATTTGATCTTCGTTGCTAAAAAAAAAGTTGTTCACTATAATAGAAAAGTTACCAGTATAGTCGTGACGTTAATTTTTAATGTGTATCAATGACCGAGTCCATTCGATCATGTAAATTAGCAGGTTTATCGTGAATGCATCTTAGGAAGTTATAGGTAAACAAACGGAGGCTATAATCCAGAATAATTGTAATCATCCCATGATGGGGTAGTTGTATGTTTTCTTAAGATCAATACAATTGAATATATTTGATGCTGTCGTAGGGAAATAGAGGAGATTCTATTGTATCTAGTTAATGAGGGGGAAACTCTTGTCTATTAATGTGAACATGTTTGAATAATTTGTGTTTGATGTCCGTTAGAAATTAACCCATTTAAAATTCTGTTGAACTGTTAATATAGTACTTTACCTTCATTCTATCTAAAAATCTACTTGTAAATTGTTTTTGTGAGGTTAATTTAGTAAAAAGGAAAATGAAATAATGATTTCTCCCTGTTTTTACATGAATAGTGGCAAGTGAGGTTAATTTAGTAATTAGGAAAATGAAATAATGATTTCTCCCTGTTTTTTTTTTACATGAATAGTGGCAAGTGAGGTTAATTTAGTAATAAGGAAAATGAAATAATGATTTCTCCCTGTTTTCAGCATGAATTGTAGCAACTGAAAGATTATGTAAAGAAATGATGGTCAAACATTTCTCCAATATATCAACACCACCTTTCTCTCACCTCATTTAATTTACATAAAAAAGACAATGATATATGACAGCTGGCTTGGGACAGGCACAAAAATGTGGCTGAGTTAAGCTCAATAATGAGACCAATCACCAACCCTCCCACTCTGAAAGAGTCATTTTTAGGAGATTTACTGTATATTAAATCATAAGTGTTAGAATTGAACATGTGTATGACATGTCTTCTTAACAAACATCTGTACTGTATTGACAAGCTGTGTATCTGACAAGTCTGTTGTACCCTGATGGAAACATTGATCATATTTGCTCTCAGTCTGATGTTGGTTTAAAAATCACGAGAGAAGTAATATATTCCTTGTTTTGTCATGTGTGTTTATTATCTATTGATGTTAAATTGCCAAATTCTCTGCTGTGGCCGTGATCGTGTGGTAGTTGGATTTACAACTACCTATGCAATCAGTGCCTATCACTACTGATGTTGTGAGTTCGAATCTTGATCAGGGCGAGGTATACAACATTTTGTGATAAAGTTTGTCAGTGACTTGCGACAGGTCGATGGTTTTCTCTGGATCATTCGGTTTCCTCCACCAATAAAACTGACCGCCATGATATAACTGAAATATTGTTGAAAGTGGCATTAAACACCATCAAACAAACAAACAAACAACTGTACCACTATTTCAACTATGGTTTTATGAGAAATAAAGAATTCTTGAATCTTGAGGGAAGATTTAACTTCCTGGTTGTGCTCCTAAGGCTTCTGTAGATCAATACATGTTAAATGAGACAATGTTTACTCTACAAGATAATTGTAGAAACTTAATAGGAAACACTTTTTAATAAAGTTTTAAATTTAATTTAGCGCTAAAAAGTAATCTTTAAACTTCCTATGAAGCAATAAATTTCTATCTGTTTTGGCTTCAAAAACTGGTGCAGTGTTTTGAAAATCGATGAATTTATTTTATTTTGATACAAGCTGGTAAATTGTTTTTCTTATTGTATATAATACAGGCAGCAATAGAAATTGAATTGATTTGAACACTCTGAGGTGTGCATTAGAGTAAAATTTGATGAAAAATAATAATGAAAAATAAACCGTATTTAAGGGGGCATAACTTAAACAGGCTTCTTAAGATGCAGTCCTCGAAATGAAAATTTTATTTAAATGTACTGGTCCTAATCAAATTCTTAAATTTATTTTTATATTGCTCTAAATAAAAAATTGAAAAATTTACTGGTCCAAACAAAGTCTTACTGGTCTTGGGTCGGAGGACAGTGTGTGAGCATACAGTATGTTTGAACTATTGGTTGAAGGATATTTACACTTTTAAAAGATCAGATTACCCCTCCATAATATTAGCCTACAGAGAGATTTGACTAATTAGACTATAGACTTATCTCGTTCAGAAAATATGATAAAAATTGTTATTAGAAAAAAAACAACATCATAGAAAAAGAATCATGACCCCTATCTACTGGTTAAAACCCGTAGGTGTCCCTTTAATAAATGACTAATGTCAATGTAGGTACATAAATCTACATGTCCTAATGTCAGACATCACCCTGTTTCCTATCATCTTCAACTCTATAGTGACTTCTAACCTGTTTTACAGTTGGTATTTAGACAGTGATATATCGGTTTGATGGTCGCTAATTGATGGCTAACTGAAGTGTATTAGATAGTTAATACTGAGCACATGGCCACACGTTTATTCATATAGTTTGTTGTTTCTTCATGTATTTATTTCCCCTTCTGTTTATTCGGTAATCTGTTTACATTATTCCCCTGCAAAACAATATTTGATTTTGTTGATCTTCTACTCAAGTCCTTGTCTTAAATTTGTTTACACTGGGCTGAGTCTTAATAGTATTTTGGCTATCAGGAGATTTCCTACAATGTCTAAATAGTGTTTTGATTGTAAAGAGATAGATGACTTTGTCTATATATTGTGTTTTGATTGTAAATAATTACTTTAAGAAACACATACATTTACAATCTACTACCAGTGGTACATTGATTGTATACCGTGTTTGTTTTCAATGAGGTTTAGATTAGTGTAAATTATTTATGTTTTTTATTCTACCAAACCAATATCAAAGTCAAAGATATTAACATGTTCAGACATCTTTTTACATGCACATCTAAGTTTGGAAAGACTTCCTTATGGCACCCCCATCCAACTAACTAACACTTTACCCTAACTCTAACTCTAACTCTAACCCTAACCCTTATTTTAAAATTAATTTATAAAAAAAAAAAAAATTGGGTGCGGGTGCCATAAGGAAATCTTACCTTAAGTTTTATTGATAGAATTTTTTTTTTAATGTCTGTTGTTTCAGTGAACTAGATTAATGGTGTGAGTTCGAATTCCACTCATGGCGAGGTGTACTGGTTTTATCTGGGTACAACGGTTTCCTCCACCAATAAAACTGACTGCCAGGATATAACTGTAAAATAGTTGAGAGTTAACACCAAAGCCACCATAACCTCATCAAAACAACCATGGTTAGTGTGGTAGATCATGTGTGGTAGATCATGTGTGGTAGATCATGTGTGATAGCCTCATGTGTGGTAGATCATGTGTGGTAGCCTCATGTGTGGTAGATCATGTGTGGTAGATCATGTGTGATAGCCTCATGTGTGGTAGATCATGTGTGATAGCCTCATGTGTGGTAGATCATGTGTGGTAGATCATGTGTGATAGCCTCATGTGTGGTAGATCATGTGTGGTAGATCATGTATGATAGCCTCATGTGTGGTAGATCATGTGTGATAGCCTCATGTGTGGTAGATCATGTGTGGTAGATCATGTGTGATAGCCTCATGTGTGGTAGATCATGTGTGGTAGATCATGACTGTGTTCAATCCTTGGCTGGCACAAGCAGAGACTGGCTGGTTCAAAGTCAGAGTGGAGCAGTATATGTACCTGTGAACTTTTGTTTCATTGAGCTACCACTATAAGAAAGAAAAATATCCAGTCTAGTCCAGTGTGTTGTTCTAGAACCAAACAGTTGTTGTCATTATCTCATTAATATGTAACTTGTTCTTGTCAGGCTAGACCAGAAAAATTGCTCGCCTGGCATTAAGCAATAATTGCTCACTGATGAATTTTCTCTTTTTTTTTCCAGGTTAAAAGATTTGAAGATGAAAAAAGGAGAGAAATGCAGCAGGTAAAAATTAAATATGAAAGTTGTTAGTTGAGGCAGGGAATAAACACTCGTAGTTGAGGCAGGGAATAAACACTCGTAGTTGAGGCAGGGTGTAAACACTCGTAGTTGAGGCAGGGAATAAACACTCATAGTTGAGGCAGGGAATAAACACTCGTAGTTGAGGCAGGAATAAACACTCGTAGTTGAGGCAGGGAATAAACACTCGTAGTTGAGGCAGGGAATAAACACTCGTAGTTGAGGCAGGGAATAAACACTCGTAGTTGAGGCAGGGAATAAACACTCGTAGTTGAGGCAGGGAATAAACACTCGTAGTTGAGGCAGGGTGTAAACAACATATTGAAGAAAATACAGCATCAAGCTTGAACAAATAAACCAAAACTGATAAAAGGTTTTATATGAATTAAAATGTATTGTTGTTAGCTCATGATATCAGCAATTGTAAATAGGAAAAAGTTCATTCAAATTCAAATTAGTTCTTAACTTGCTCCTTCCTTTTCTGGTATATTACACATAAAGATTATGCACGACATATCAGAAAAAAGAGGGGTGGGCAGAAATTAAAGATCTACCGGTAGTTATAATTAGATTGGCACAAGTTATAACAATTATTATTTAAAACATTCCTGCTACAATTTACAACATATTATATACACTATAGCACATTTCACTTTACATAGAGATGTATAACAATTCAAGATAACAAAATTAAAAAAAATCCCAGATATTGTTGATCATAAGAAAAGAAAGAATTTCACAAAAGCTTTTTCACCATGAACAGTCAAAAAACCAGGAAAAAAACCAATGGTTCTCAAAACAAGGGGAAAACTGTTTCCTTTAAGGTGAAAACTATCTGAAATAAAAAAAAAAAAGTTGTGTAATACAGCTGGCTTTAAAATTGAATAAAAACCAATGAAATTTAATAGAAAGAAATGGGAGTTCAATAGTAAACAAAGAAAAACCTCCAGGTTTCCATTAAGTAAATTGTATCTCAATTTATTGCATTTAATTTTTCTGAAAATAAAACTTTTTTTTTTTTACTTTTATGGCGGTGAATGAAACATATTAGAGTTTGCTTGCTTTAATGTTGCTTAGGAACTGTTGTTCGGACCATTAAATTGCACAGAAATGTAATAATTTTCCGTAAGGGAGGTGAATTATTAATGCACGAACATCGTTGAAATATATCATGGAATTATTTTGTAATAATTGCTTTCACCATTAATGGTCATGATAAAATAATATTACGGAACTAATTTGTCGCTGTTGGATGTACCATTGTGAACAACATGTTTTGGTAGAAATTTACAGATTCATTCGGGAAACGAACAGCAAAAGGCAATTAGAAAATATGATTTTAATTTTTATTAAGTTTGATACTTTTAACGCAGATCTACAAAACAGATCCATAAATACTTCTGATGTTTACCAGAATGCAATTCTGTTTTGTGTAACAGGTCATTGTCGATTTTTCTCGTTTAAATGTGTTCAGTTTTGTCTTCTTTTTTTTTCCAATAGACAATGGGAGTTTAGATGAAAAATGAGTTATATAATTTTGTTGTTGTTGCAGAATTGTTAAATAGATAAGGAAAACTTGCAATCTCTGTATATAATAAACAAAACAGTCATCCCTTTCACAAAGATGTTCATTAACAGTGTTTTTATATGCCCAAGACATCTCCAGCCTAGTTATTTATTGCCAGTATTATTGGCCAAGACATATCCAGCGTAGTTATTTATTGCCAGTATTATTGGCCAAGACATCTCCAGTCTAGTTATTTATTGCCAGTATTATTTCCCAAGACATCTCCAGCCTAGTTATTTATTGTCAGTATTATTGGCCAAGACATCTCCAGCCTAGTTATTTATTGCCAGTATTATTGGCCAAGACATCTCCAACCTAGTTATATATTGCCAGTATTATTGGCCAAGACATCTCCAGCCTAGTTCTTCATTGCACATGTTTGGGGCCAAACGTCCAGGGCTTTCAATATTTTTCAAGTTTATCAGTACTTCAATATTTACAGGCAACATTTTGTAATAAAATATGAAGATTTTCATGAATATCTTATACAATACTCTTTAAAATCAGGAGGTAGCAGATACCATTTTAAAGGGGTAAAAGTCCCTGGTACCGTCCCTTATTGAAAGCCCTGAACATCTCCAGACTAGTTATTTATTAGCAATGTATGTTTTTGGTCAAGGCATCTGCAATGGTGTCTATTTGAATAATTATGCCAGAACATCAAAGTAAAACAAAACAATATTTGGTTTCTTATTTCTGATCATGCACGAATAAAGTTCAAATTGCACATGGCAATGCACCATGACTGATATTGATAAATATTAATCTAGTTTTAAAATTTGTTCATATTTTGGTAACCCATGGCTGATTTTACTTTTAATGTACCCCAATCATCATTAAATAGAGATGATCACGAAGAGATCAGTCCTGGGTTACCATGTGTGAAATTCTTCTTAGATTTTTTTTTGTAAGGACTTTGATCTTGTTTGAGCAACTGTAAAGATCTTTATGACAGGTTCTAGTTTAAATTGTTTTCTTATATTTCTTGGCTATCTATAGCAAATGGTGCCCCTGTAATAACCCTCATCAGGCATGCTCAAAGTAAAAAAAAAAGAACAATAAATTCAGAATGGAAGATGTATACCATGATCTTAAAGTTATTTTTTGCATACAATAGGACATAAAAAACAATCGGAAACCGATAATATAAAATTGTTTATATATTCATAAAACAACAGTAATATGTTAATATCTCTTTGGTGTGCAAATGCATTTTTCATGTGCGTGTAGGGTCAGAATCAATAACAACCTTAGCAGGAGAAAAATATATGAAGCAATATCCCAACTCAAAATCTGTGATTTTATGGCCATTTTGATTAATGAAATGTAACATAAGTGTGACACTCAAATTAGTTTTTATTTAAAGATTCTTTCAGTGTTTAATTAATGACTGGGGTCCATTGATTTCAACATGGTTTAATTCTCTACAAATCAATGTAAAATACTGCTGCTTGTCGTTAAATTTTGATAAATAGCTTAATTTGGAAGCAGAAATGAGAAAATCGGAAGCTTGATGTCTTAAATTTTTTATTGGGTTCATGCACAATGGTGATATTATCCATCATAAATAGCAAGATTTATGTAAATTTTTCCGTGGTATTCAGACCATGTAAGGTTATTTGTATTTTGCCTCACACACCTGTCATATTAATCTTGGAACGAGGATGAATGAGGTTTTTACTTTCAAGCCCTCGGTCGACTTTGATAAATATCATAGATGTATTGGTAATATCTGGTTTTAAAGAAGTCTTACTGACTAATACATAACTGTAGCCAAGTTAACAGACAGAATTTTTTAAAGATTGAACATATAGGCACAAAATATTTTGACCGTAATTTTTTCATGCATACCCAAAATTTTGCTATGGTATGCCATTGTCCCGCCGCCAAGTAAAGTTATCAGACACAAATTTTAAGACTTGTGTATAGGCGTAAAATATGTTCTGTAATATTTTTTTAATACAAATCTAAAATTTTGCTATGCTATGCCATTGTCTGTTTCCATGTTGTACTGTATGTGTTACATTAGTTTCTAGTGTGTGATTGTCTTAATATTTATATACAGTGAAGCAAAGGTCAAGTCAAGGTTCTTGATGGGGAAGGAAGGGGGGGGGATATGAACTTTTAACACCACTTTCAAAAATATTTCAGTTATATCAAGGTTCTTGAAGTGAAGAAACAAAAGATTATATTTATAGTTCATGTCATGGGACTTGAAATGGAATTTTGGAATAAAAAGGGTCTTGTAACTTGTGGGCTTAAAAAAAAGAAAGGTCAATATTTCTCATATTATTAAAGATACAGTCAGTCATGACCTTCGTCATATGGTAGTTGAATTTACATCTGTATAAGACAACATTTCCAAGATACAGTATAAACACTGATGAATTTTCCCAAATTTTCTCTAGGTACTCATTCCCAATCAGGTCTCGTTAATCCTTGGAATTCATATAATTAATAGTGAATTTGTTAAAAGAATTATTATATAACTATTTGCAGATGGAAAAAGACAGAAAAAAGAAGAAGGGAAGACCTGTTAAATCTCCGTCTTCTGTGTATACAGGTACTTTAATTTCATGACTAGAAGCCTTTATGGCTACTTTTGTATCAAATATGGTCTTTGTCAGCTGTCATATGTTAGCCATGTATACAGATACTAAGCATGAATTAGAGACCTCTATGGCTTCTTTCGTTAGGCAGCTATTATGAGATAGGGGCATTGGCTGTTATCATATGTTAGCCGTGTATACAGCCAGGTACTAGCATAATTTAGGGACTTTTGTGGCTTCTTTCGTGAAGGAAGTATCGTTTGAGGTCTTTACTGTTATCATGTCAGCTGGATTTAGATCTAACCTACATATGTAATCAGTGACTATCACATCTAAGGTTTGCGAGTCCGTCACCTATCACCTTATATGGTCATAAACCTTTGGAGCATTATTGTTAGTTTTGTACTCCTACTACAAAATCGTCCAATCAGAATGCTGTATTTATTGGATGTTAGTACAAGACTCCTCCTACTCAAGAAGGTTTTATTACTGTGAGGTCAAATGTACTCATCTTGATACAACTTTCTTTGAAACATGTTGAGTGTGGATTACTGGAGATTGATGGTTTCCTAGGATACTTTAGGGTTTCATGTATCAATAAAAACAGACATCCAAAATATAACTGTAATACAGTTGAACATGATATTAGACATAACTAATAAGTTGTAATTTCACATTAAACTAGTTGAAAGACTCGAAATCTTCTCTAGTTATAGTTAAATTAATATCTCAGTACAGTAGTCTCCCCTTCTGCAATTAAAAAGTGGCCTGATAAGAGGGTGGCCTTTAGTGGGAGGGGCCTTTATTATCAAAATAAATGGACAGTTGTATATACATATCACAAAAATATTCTCCAGAAATATTCTGACAATTTCCTTTTTAGCTCACCTGACCCAAAGGGTCATGTGAGCTTTTGTCATCACTTTGCGTCCGTCATCGTCGTCCGTGTCTGTAAACTTTTCATACTTTCTTATTCTTCTTTGAAACCACTGAACTGATTTGGACCAAATTTGGCAGAAATGTTCATTGGGAGGTCCTCTACTAAATTTGTTATTTTGGTGCAGATCGAAAATCCAACATGGCCACCAGGGCCAATAATGTGTTCTGATTGGTTGAAACTTTGAAAATCTTCTTGTCAGAAACTACTTAGCCGATGGAATTGTAACATTACAGAAATGATGACTGGATGGTCCTCTACTAAATTTGATATTTTTGTGCCGATCGCATATCCAAGATGGCTGCCATGACTTGACTTAGTTTAACATTGGACCCTATGGGAATTTCACATTTTCATCTTTTTTTTCTGAAACCACGAAACAGATTTGAACCAATCTTGGCAGAAATGTTCATTAGATGGTCATATACAAGATTTTTGTTTTTGGCTCTGATCGGGAATCCAACATGGCTGCCAGGGCCCATAATGTGTTCTGATTGGTCGAAATTTTAAAAATCTTCTTGTTAGAAACCATTAAGCCAATTGAATTGTGACTTTACAGGAATGATCATTGGGTGATCCTGTACTAAACTTGTGAATCGTTTGCTGATCGGAAATTTAAGATGGCCACCATGACTCGACTTAGTTTTAACATAGGACCTATGGAAAAAATGTTTAAAAGTCTTCTCCTCTGAAACCAGCAAGTCAATTTAAAGCAAACATGGCATGAATGGTCCTTAGGTGGTCAACTTTCAAAATTATGTCCTGTGAGCCCGACCTCCATCCAAGATTGCCGCAGTCAGCGGACATAGTTTTAACATAGGACCCTATGGGAAAATTGTTTAAAAGTCTTCCCTCTGAAACCAGTCAGCCAATTTAAAGCAAATATGACATGGATGGTCCTTGGGTAGTATACTTTTAAAATTGTGTCCGGTGACTACTACCTCCATCCAAGATGGCTGCCATGAGTACACATAGTTTTAACATAGAACCTACCCTATGGGATTTGAATAGTAACTTAGATGTATTCGGCATGCAGACATTCTTAAGAGGACTTAGTTATGTCAGGTGAGCGATACAGGCTCATGTGAGCCTCTAGTTTCTATTTTACATATTACGCATTGAAATTATCAAAACAAACAAATTAAACCTATTTTTTTAATTAACACTTCCTCTGCTCATTTATCAAATAGGCCTAAGTGCTAGTAAATTGCGTGGAACATTTCTGTTTAAATCGGTAATGTTCTGTGTATGAATAACCATATACAAAGTCAATAATCTCTATTCTTGTTTGTACAATCAGATAAAGTGCTTATTTATATCCAAGCTATAAAATAAATATGAAACTTATTAATTAAGGGAAGGGACATAAAATTGTAATATTTATTGACAAATGTATGGTGTGTTGTTTATTTTCCATTCCATGAGGTATAGGGCCTGACGTTTGTAGTTTTTTTTTTTAACATGCAAGTCTTTTGATGGTAAACCATTGTATGTCCATGAGGGATAAACATTTCATGTGCTAACTCTTACTTTGCATTGACCAATATAGTTCAAACTTCACCAGATGGTTGGGAATGGGGGTTTGCGGGTCTGTTCACTTTTTGATAATTTTTACTTCTGTTGTTGCAGAGTTATGGGACTTTATCTGATGAAATAAAAACTTGGATATTAAATTTAATGCGCACAACACGTTTCTGGAATAACCGCTCAAAATTGAAAGATTGGAAAGCCAAATAATTTAAATTTTTCTGAGCAATAAAACCAAAGGGCCTAAACAGTCTGTTACATGCTTATTCAAGTTTACCTTCACTGATTTTCTTCTAACCTGACCAGATTATTAGGAATAGTGGTATTAGGGTCTTGTGTACATTTTGATGTTTTGCAGTTTTGTTTTTCAAGAGTTATGGGACTTTAATTGGATGTATCCAAGGCATTCCACAGCAATTGGGCACAGGGCAAGTTGCCTGTCTAATTGAATGTATCACCTCCTACTTGAAAATGAGTGGAAATACCCTGTGTATCATGTTTTTCGAGAGTCATGGGACTTTAATTGGATGCATCATGTTTTAGAGAGTTATGGGACTTTAGTTGGATGTATCATGAGCAGTTGTTTATTTATTTATTTATTTTGAAATCTAAATCTGTGTTTTCATCTTGGTATTGAGAATTTGATTGCCTACAGTCATCTACAGAAAAAACAATGCATATTAAAAAAAAATATATTGAAGTATTATTCTGCTTCATTTTGTGAGATTGTGTAATTCTGGTAGGTTTCCTTTTGAAGAAAACTCTCAAAATATCATTTTGGTTTTTTGTCATGAATTCTCCTTAAGCAATCATTATTACTACAGCAGTTTATGTTTGCCTAACATAACTGATTGGTATTAAGCCATTCTTGACCTGAAGCCGATTTTTGTTCAATCACAGTAAATAGTCATATAAAGATAACATTTTAATTGCTCATTAGATATTTTTCCGCAGATTTGAGTCAATTATTTCCAGCTTTTAATAAATTTTTTCACACAAAAAAAATCCAGGAGGGCTCAAAATACGATTGTTTTAACCAATTAAAAGATTCTGAATGGAGATGTTGAGTGGAGATAAAGGAGTTGATTCTTTGTCTTTCGTAGGATGACTTGAGGTTATTTTTGATAATTTGTTATGAATTATATCTTCATATCTTCGTTATGTCAAACACCGTGGAAGTGAAGTGCTACCTAACGTGGATAGAGTTTTATATAGACAATAAATCCTATCAAGAATATCACTAACAACTGTGGCCCATCTGAATCTTGATAAAATATCACTAAAACAACTGCTGCGTTAAACTGATTTTTCCATAGCTGTATTTCCAAAATCCAAGCGATGAAATGTGGACTATATAAAACATGTATAGATTCAAGTTACGTTCCAGTTATCTTATAAGGAATTGCCTGGTTTCAAAGAAAATTATTCTTTATCAACATTGCTTGTTATTAAAGAAATGGAAAAGAGATTTACCTCCCTTGTTAATGGATAAAATTTTAAATATTTTTTAGCTGTTCTTTCTGGATTATACTTTTATATCAAGAAAATATGAATACGAGTTTTGAACTTGAACAAATGGTACATGTGTACTTACAGGAAGCTTTACAAAAATCCCCTTATAAGGTCACTCCCACCAAAGGCCAGACATAAGAAAATACAAATAAATTGTCTCCCTTTGGAGAGACATCCTGTCTTATTCTGCCACCTTTATATTACAGAAAGGGTTTTCTTAAAAGAGGGGGGACTACTGTGTTTAAGAAATTGCATTGTATTTTAATTACAGAATGTATAGATTTCTGTCTGTAAGAGAGCTGTTAAGATGAACATTTACTAGAATAATTGTATGTTGTTCAAAGTAGAATAGAAATATAGATATCTAAGTTGATGTGCAAGACACGTTTCTGGTGGGGGCCCAGGTGGCTCATTGGATCTAACAGCTCGTACAAACCTATCACCAATACGGCGTGGGTTCGCACCCAGCTTTGTAAATACAAAAAAGGGTGCACTCGACAAGTGATAAAGTTTATCAGTTGCTTGCCCAGGGTCGGTGGTTTTCTCCAGGTACTCCGGCTTCCTCCACCACTAAAACTGATCGCCATGATATAGCTGAAATATTGCTGAAAGTGGTGTTATAACACCAAAATTCAAATGCACGTTTCAGGTATAACCTATACACTCAGTCAAAAGACGGGAAAGTGAAACAATTTAAAAGTGTTTGGGAGCAAGAAAACCACAGGGCCTAAACGTGATGACCAAAATCAACTACGGTCACCTATGTCTAATCAATTGTTAAATGACAAGTTTCAATACTCATTTTTTTTCGTTTGGAAACTTTGAAGTTGAAATATTTTTTATGATAATATTGTAACACAACAAGAATAAGAGGTATTGTAGACACATACACAAAAAAGTATGGCTTACAATACAATTTCCATTACCTGTTGCCAGATTAGACTTCAAAAGAAATCAATAACACACTCCTAATCATTTATAACTTTTATATCAATCATAATTTATCAGACCTATATAATTTTAATCAGCCATGTGTGATGATGAAACAGGTGTTTCTGATAATCTGTGAAAATAAATGTTTACAAAAGAATTACCTATTGTTTGATATGTCAATGCAATTCTTCTCTGAAGTTGCTGTTGTTGAGATTCGGGTATTATCCTCTTTAGCAGGATTTTTTCGATAAGGAATTTGTTATAAAATTTCAAAATGATTTTGTTTAAATGGACAATGTGTATTGTTGTTGTTTGTTTTTTTGTTGTTGTTTTCTTGTAAGCCTGTTTTTATTTCAAGATCAAAGTTTCGGCACTAACATGATTTATTAGTTATATTTATTATTGAAATTCTCCCGTTTCTAAATAATCAATTATCAAAAGTTATGCTCCTCTCCTTCATGCATTAGGGGGGCCCGGGTGGCTCAAGAGTTAGGTCGTTGGAACTTACTAGTCATACAAGCCTATCACCAATACAGCGTGGGTTCGCGCCCAGCTTTGTAAATTTCAAAAAAGGGTGCACTCGCCTCGCAGCCGCAAGTGATAAAGTTTACCAGTTGCTTGCCCAGGGTCGGTGGTTGTCTTCGGGTACTCCAGCTACCTCCACCACTAAAACTGGCCGCCATGATATAGCTGAAATATTGCTGAAAGGGGTATTAAACACCAAAATTCAAATTCCTTCATGCAATGGTAACTATAGCTGATTCCCCCCCCCCCCTATCCTGCTTAGGTAGGCCCTTCTGGTTTCTTGCTCCCAAATATCATTTAATCATTTAGCTTTCCAAATCTTTTGACTTTTGAGTGTATCTGATGAAGGTTATTCCAGAAATGTGTCGTGCACACTAAATTCGATATCTACGTTAATTGATGGAATGAGCAAGCTTTCACGATTTTCTCAAATAACAAAGCATAAAAAATTATACTTGGTCATACAACCATTATATGTTATTTTTGTCAGACAATATTATCTTCATAATTTTACAAGTTTCATACTTACAAATGTATGAATTTGAGAGAGTACACTGCATTTTGTGGTTGTTTATTATTGTGTGTAATTATATTTTCAGATTCACCAAAGAAATGTGGCGTTTGTCAACGATTAGTTAAAATGGACGATTCACCAAACACACATAAAACGTGTTCTGATCCTAGTCATAGATTTGAATGTTTCCAACATCGTCGCGTACATAGTGTTAGTCATCTTGAGTGTTCGTCAAGGTCACTAGATACTCCACGTTCACTCTCATGTACTCCAACCAGGGCGCCTGCCTCTGCTGTTACCTCACCTGTGAATTTTTATCTGCCGAATCATAGTAATTCACGTGTTTATGCACCTGTAATTCCACACGAGATGAAAATGCATGGTCTTTCAGCTTTAGAATGTCAACATGGAAACTTAATGAAAACTTTAGCATGTGTTCATGACACGTCATCTCGTACTTCCTCTTTATCTTTCGAATCGGAACAGTCGATGGATTGCCAAGGACCAAATCATAGTGACCTTGTTGCACTAAGAGGTGACGAGGTAGCTTATTGTAGTAATTCCAGTGCTGTTTCTATGGCATCAGATACATCACCATCGTCAGGGACAAACTGGGGTGTCAAGACTGACGGTACAGGCCATTCAAGATTAAAGGTGAGAAATTCATTGTCTATATAAACAATGCCGTGATATAATTCCCTATATATTTTACTTCGCACATGCTTATTTCTGGACAAATTATGGACATCATTTCTATGGTAGGTTAATTCATATCTTACCTGATGAGGTAATTAATTTAAAATAATTTACTCTGTCTAGGTAAAATGTTTACTCATAATATTGAAATTTAGACTTGTAAACACGATTAATTGTAATGAATATGAACGAGAGTAGATTTTTTAAAAAAGAAGAAAAAAATGTTTGCAGCACAAGGAAGCAAATTAAATTAATGGATCTAGCTTAAAAAAATGACATGATCAACACTTGATTAATAGTGGATTCGATTAGAGTTAAAGATTTCCTAAAGTAATTGTCCATTTTGCTTCATTTAGTTTTTAAGCATGAAATAGTCGCTTTGTTGCATAAAATTTAGTTCTAAAATGGAATTGCTACGTCTGATTATGTTATTGATACGTTCCCGTAAAAATTTGAATTAAGATGGTGCATCGTGATAACTGTTCTCATGACGATACCTAAATTAATGTGTTTTTCCTGTTTCGTCTTTTCAATAAAAGTATCTACGAGTAGTAATTAGTTTCTAAATAAGTCTTCCTATCTCTTTATTGATCAGCACTTTCCATGTTAACTTCATTTCTGTCGTGTTGTTATATCTTTAAAAGACATTTCTTATGCTAGATTAAAGTTTTACGATGTCATTCTTATTAACAAGAATTAGGAACATCTTCTAGAGGTTTACGTCTAAATCACATTTTCATTAAATTTAATCTTCGAAAACATAATTTTGGTTTAGGTTGAAATGTCAAAGTAATTATGAAGTTTGTTGACCTTGTATGCTTTGATTTTTCATTAAATTAAATCTTTGAGAAAATATCATTTTGGTTGAAATATCAAAGTATTTAAGAAGTTTGTTAACCCCCCGTATGTTTTTATATTTCCGTAAAGGAGTTGATTTTCTTTGAACTTTCATCATCAACAAATTTAATTTTAAATATTTGTCTTTATAATTATATTGCAGTTCAAGTGAAATTTTGTCAGAGAGAATTTCTTGTAGATGATATAATAAAATTGATTAAAAGACTTTGTTGAATAATATATACAGATTAAAACATGACCTTTCCCTTATCTTCTTGTTTGTCATCCTGAAACCCACATATTGACCCCCAATGCTGATATAATGTTATCAGCCCAGGTGAACTGATAATGCCATACCAGCCCGGATATGGGATGTGTCCTTATGGTTAATTGATTTCCGACTATTGTATATGCAAAATGTGTCATATTTAGACTTGTAGGTATATGAAACACCCATGGACTATGGGGTCTGTTAATTCTAGGGTCCAAAGTTTAATGTGGGCTGTAAAGGGCATGTATACATGTTATATGGTAGATTTACAAGTAAATGTTTAGCATATACTGGAATGGGAGGAATTAAAAGATTTTGTACGATGTTGCATTTATTTGACGACCTATGATTGGATAAAATCATTCCTAAAAATAACGATAGATGCAGAGCCATATAAGGAAATCTAGAGAATAAGATTAATGCGCTTTACTGGCCAGTGAGTGGACAGTTTGCAGTAAGGAGATATGGCTTGGTTTGGTTTATGGTGTTTAATGCCACTTTCAACAATATTTCAGTTATATCGAGGGGGAATATGTTATCATTTAAAGAGTTATGATATGATCAAGTTTCAGTGGTATCAGTGGACAGTTTGCAGTAAGGGGATATGTTGTCATTCAAAGAGCTCACGTTTTTTTTTTAGTTTTTTTTTTAATAAACATGTATAATGCTCCTAGTCATACAACTAATGGCTAGAAAATTGTTACGTATTCAAGGTTTATTTTTTTGTGTATCTAGAAGTAAGACAATAAGGGAATGTAATAAATGTATGCTGTTGGAATTTCCTATTGACAATTTTTTTCTCTCGCCTAATTTCTCTCAAGACACCTGAAGATCTATAAAATGTTTGATCGGTTTATGAGTATCTTGAAACTGATTGATACAGTGGAATAAAATATCTCATTAATATTGCTACTTGTGACCCCGTAGACGTTAAGACCATTGTATCGGATATTACTACAGATACTTGGGTGCGTTTGATGTGACGGCTTGCGAATCAAACGGCAAAACAGATAAGATTTAGTCAAGAGAATAAATCGCATATAGGATCGGCCGTCAAATCTTAAGATATATTTCATATTTCATTATTACCGAGGGATTACTTAGATAGCTGGTCAAATTAAGTGGGGTTGTCATATTATGTGCGACACGATGATACGATTGGCGAGTGCAAAATATTTTTATATCTTCGATTCAATTTTGTTCTTCTCTATTCTGCAATATAGGAAATGGAAAGCAAACTAATTTACTTATAGCCCGTTTTTTTGCTGGTGGCACAAAGTGTCATTTTCGTTCAAATTTCATTATTTTGGTCAATTGTATCGGCACAATTTGAGTAATAGAATTTGACAGAATAGAATTGATAGTCATATTTAGATGTACGCGATTATTATTGAGAGATTTATGTTTATTTCTTACCGCTGTTAATACAAAAATTGGTTTATTTCGTAAATACCTTTAAGCACTTTACACTAATGAGAGAGGTAGAGTACCAGTTAATTTAAGGGAACGATTTTAAAATGAATTGGTAATTTGATTTTGAAAGAATAAAAAGGAAGACACAAAAGAAGAAAGTAGTTTCTATAAATACTAGAATAACATTAGTAAACAGACAGATATGTTACGTGGCAGATTAAAACCACGATGATATTATGGTCACTTAATATTTAGTGCCTCGAAAACATACAGAAAAATATGACAAATGGAAAACCACATTATGGGGATTTTTTTTTCTTTTCAAACTTAATCATTTACTGTCTAATGAATTTTGTCAATCTTTTCAAGAAAAAAAAAAGATATTTGATTATATATATGCTCTATATCACATCTTTCTTTGTCAATTTTTACTTGCTATTCAAAGAATTAAAAAGTAAACACCTCTTTGTGACAAACTTATGTATTCGAAATAGACAGGTCTTCGTTTATGCAAGTTAAATTAGCAAAGATTTTCTACAATGAGACGTGATATAAATTGTGGTTTATACAGAATTTCGATTTATTCAGGGTTTGGTTTAGACCGATTTCACTGTATCTTCCATTAGTAAAGTATAACATATGTAAGAAATTGAACTTTTGATCGTTTTGGTATTTTCGGAGAGAAAAAAAAGTTCTGGATATTCCAACATTTAGCTCAAAACAAATGCAGTGTGACCTTGCTGTCGAAAGAAAATACTCTTGGGACAAACTTTTATTTTTCAGAATAGACACTATTGATTGGATTTGACAGTTTTAATTTTCAGACTTAATTTAATGTTTGGTTTTGGTTTTCATAGGATTTCAATTTATAAACAGACAAGTTTAACTGGCTCACAATCCTAGAATTTGATTTAAGGATATTTTTAAATTTAATATAGGCTACATTCTACAATTTTAACACAATTATAAACAAAAAAATGCATATTGCAGGATTCCGAAATCCTAGAATTTGTTTTTCAATTTTAGAAATTACAGTGTACAATACAGTTATAGCTTACAAAATTAAAAAAAAAATAAATATTGGCACAGTGTGCAAAGTGGAAGATTTTTTGGAAACAATTGGAAACAAGACTAAGCACTGAAAATTTGACCCCAAAATTCTGATTTTTTCTTTTTAATACCGAAATTGGTAAAATTAATTTGATCTCCTCAATCATAAATTCAGAATTAATATGGAACAATCCTGAAAAATATTCCCGAAAGTCTATTATGTTCCATCAATCATTATTAAAGGTCTAAGATTTGACAGTTATTTCACGTTCCCCCGGACTCCTTCAAACAAAAGTAGTTTCAAAGATCAATTTGCGGTATTAACCTGACTTTCATGTTTAATTGTTGTTCTGTAGAATTACAAGTTGGGAGAGAGAAAATAAAAAATCGTTAAATTCCATAGAAATAAGATTTTTTTTCTAAATGTGAAAATAATGATTAAGACAAAGGAATAAAATTCAGCGTCAAAATAATGAAGTTTTAACGATAAAATCATGACCGGCTTATACAAGAGTGATTACGAATAGTCCGTGTAAGAAATTCAGTGTACTGTCGTCTTTCTCTATTGATGTTTTCAATAATTATACCATCTCATGTAAGCCAGACACATGTTTTAATAGCGTAATGCTTTTATGAAGCTGTTTATTCACCGATTCTGCAATGTTTTTCGTAAATTACTTCTATGTTCGGTCTTAGTAAAAATTTTGTCGCAAACCTGTAGTATTTCATTTCCTACGAGATATCATTAACTCGCAGGACATTAATTGAGAGTTTAATTTCTAAATGCAGTGAGACGGAAGTTTGCAGTATATTAAGTGAAAGCTCAAAGAAATTTTCTCATAGTGTTATAATAGAACTGTGTGAAGCAAAATGAAGTTTGTATTTCAATGAGACAGTTTTAAGACTGAAGGGAGAAATAATTTTCTAATAAATGTGTAATGAAACTGCTTTTCAAGGACAAAAGACCACTGATTTGGGAATTCATTAAAAAAAACATTAGCGAGTTTTGAAACCGCTATCTACAAAATGAAGTCTGACAATATATATTGTTTAAACTGAAATTAATTGAAAAATAAAGAGAATCTTTTTTTATTAACACTTTTTTCCTTGCGACAACAAAGGACTCCCAAGATATTAAAATACTGTTCATCATTCTGGTCTTATTGTTAGCACTTCACCATTTTATTTTATATTCCATTTAATTGATATATTTATATTAAAAGTAAAAAAGTTTAAGCTTGCTTGTATTAACTGGCTTATTTGAATTCGAAAAAATACTGTTGATGCTGTAAAATTGATTTTAAAAGAGTTGAATACCAAGATTTATCATTAATTCTTTACCATTGAAAATGATCAATTATGTAAAATAACCAAGGTGTACCTGAGTGGTTCAGTGGTTAAGGTAATTGATTTCTGACCTCAAGTGTCAAGGTTGCCAGACATGGAACCAACAGGGGAAAAGAGGGGGGAGGTGTTCAATAACCTGACAGTTTGTTATAACTGCCTCTACTATATTCCACTCCCCCAATAAATCTGGTAGTTAAGATATAGCTGAAGCATTGCTGAAAGTGATAGTAGACACCTATAAAACATAAACCTGTCTATATTTAACACTATCTATTCACCAATAAGGATTTAATTTTTTAATTTTTAAGTTTTAATTATAGGTACAGCTAGATATAGTAATTTATATTAAATTCAATTTTGAAGAAAAATGGATTTGTGCCCAGCTCACAGCAGGGTGTGTTTGACTTGTAACTAGAGATGAAGGATTTTCTCTGAACAGCTGATTTCCTCTTTTTTAGCAAAATTTATTAAAATGAAATGCTTCAAGCTTGGTCCAAACAGCTAGAAAATGAAGATGTAGAGATTTCCTCTTCTTTTTTTTTTTTTTATATCAGTGAGCACTTTCATATCTGTGTATTTTATAAAAGAGAGAAAGCTTACAGTTTGTACCTAGCTCACAGCAGTGTGTATTTTACTTGTACCTTAATGTGAACTGTTTACCATTTGTACCTAGCTCACAGCAGGGTGTGTTTGACTTGTACCTTAATGTGGACTGTTTACAGATTGTGTCTAGCTCACAACAGAGGGGCATGTTTGCCTTGTGCCTTAAAGTGAGAAAGTCTACCAAGTATTTACAGATATTTTCTCAGCTTCAGCTTTCTACACCTGCATTTTTTTGTATCCCTCCACCAATAAAACTGACTGCCACAATACAACTGAAATAACCAAAGTATGGTGCAATGATAAAACAAAAAAATAAAATATTTAAGCATCTTTCAAATTGATTTCAAACTTTAAAAGTCTATAAAATTTAAAGTTTTCATAATTACAGATACAGTGGTAAATGTCGTTAAGTTTTAATTATATGTACAGCTAGATATAGTCATTTATATTAGATTCAATTTTGAAGAAAAAATGGATTTTAAATTTGTAACCGACAAGGGGACAAAATG
>MJUT01007663.1:251803-268433 GCA_002080005.1 Gigantidas platifrons
TTGACTTGTACCTTAATGTGGACTGTTTACAGATTGTGTCTAGCTCACAACAGAGGGGCATGTTTGACTTGTACCTTAATGTGGACTGTTTACAGATTGTGTCTAGCTCACAACAGAGGGGCATGTTTGACTTGTGCCTTAAAGTGAGAAAGTCTACCAAGTATTTACAGATATTTTCTCAGCTTCAGCTTTCTACACCTACATTTTTTTGTATCCCTCCACCAATAAAACTGAAATAACCAAAGTATGGTGCAATGATAAAACAAAAAGATAAAATATTTAAGCATCTTTCAAATTGATTTCAAACTTTAAAAGTCTATAAAATTTAAAGTTTTCATAATTACAGATACAGTGGTAAATGTCGTTAAGTTTTAATTATATGTATAGCTAGATATAGTAATTTATATTAGATTAAATTTTGAAGAAAAATGGATTTTAAATTTGTAACCGACAAGGGGACAAAATGTGTGTATAGCAATTTATATTAAATTCAAAATTGGAAGAAAAATGGGATTTTTAATTTTTAACCGACAAGTGGACAAAATGCATGTATATAGCAATTTATATTAAATTCAATATTGGAAGAAAAATGGATATTAAATTTTTAAACGACAAGTGGACAAAATGCATGTATAACAAGATCTGGTAGAATTTAATTAAAAAGTGGTTCTGTGAATATAGAAAGACATTGACAAATATGTTGTGTATAGAAACCACATGTTTTACATGATTTTCTTCATGCTCAAGGCTGTTTTATCCTATTGATTTGTTTTCCAGTAAAGAAAGGCATTTGTTTTCTAATCTACATTGTGTTGGTAAAACAAGGCAGATAATATTTGAAGGTTTATTTCTCAGTAAACATTCCACCATTTTTTACAAATTAGAAAATAATGAATATTTGTAGGGCTAAAGTTCTATAGACATAGAAGTAATACTTGTAAATTAATGTTGTTGTTGTTGTTTACACATTGTATAGTAAACAAGGCTACTATTGTTGTAGTATTTTATGGCAGATTTACAGAAGAGGAATTCTTAAAAAAAATGAGATATTCCATTCTATATGGTCTAACTTCAAAATAGAATTCATGATCTGGTATTTGGGTTAATATAAAGATGCCTGCCATATTTTAGCACTTTTCCAACTGTCAGACCATGAGTAAGTTCTTAATTAAAATAAAGGCATTTTTCTTCATTTAAATTTTCATTCTTTGCTCAAATGAACCAAAAAAAAAAAAATCTGAACAAAATAATGTTAAGAAGATTTATTATTCTCACTTTTACAAGCAAAGTGCACATGTTTGCTACATTAAGTCTGTTAAGTAAGAGATATCCTTTTCTCACTTTTGAGACAGGCCCGTTCCTATTTTTAGCGATATGAGATTGTCTTATCTTGCACTAGTGCAAGACAAAAAAATCACGTGCGTTTTACCGGCAAATGCATGCTGTACAGTAAAATGTCAACTGCCCCCCAGTTCTCCATGCTTCACCAATAAAACCACGATTCTATTACATAAATGTTTTTAAATTAATGTATGTATACTCTTCTGCTAGCTAACAATTTAACTATCGTGCACCTTTCGTGTTTCACGGTGTATGACTCTCTTCCAGTCGTTTGTTTACTTTGAGTAAATAATAGAGTGCTCTCCCTTGTTAGTAACTAACGCTACCTCCCTTTGACCAAATTCAAATATTTTTTCACATCCACAGGATCGCTGTTGTAGTGTTGAGTTACATTTATCATGTATTTATTAAATACATTGTATTTTATTATGAAATACATTTAAAATATTGCCAAGACACGGATGCATATGAATAAATTGAATATTTACTTCAGCAATGGAAACAAAATTTGCGGGAAAACGCTCGATCGAGAATGTAAACAAAACAATTAGGTAACAGCTGATAAAAGTGAGATATAAAATCAAACACCGGCAAAAAGTGCAAGACAGGGAAATCTCCGACACCCTCGGGTAAGATTTCAATCGTTCGCTGACTCGGCGAGCCTCGTCAGCGAACGATTGTAATCTTACCCTCGGGTGTCGGAGATTTCCCTGTCTTGCACTTTTGCCGGTGTTAGATTCTATATATCTTAGCTTAGAGGAATCTTCTTCTTTCATAAGAGTATTCTACCTCTTACGTAAGAGAAATCCTTGTTTTAGCTGAGAGATATTCCTCTCTTTGGAAAGAGAAATTCCCCTCTTTGGTAAGAGAAATCCTTGTTTTAGCAAACAGAAATTCACCTCTTAGATAAGAGAATCCTGGTTTTAGCTGAGAGAAATCCCCCTTTTTGGTAAGAAAAATCTCCCTCTTTGGTAAGAGTAATCTCCCCTTTTTTGGTAAGAGTAATCTCCCTTTGATGCGATTGCATTATCTCATAAAAGGTACAATCATATTTTCAGTGTAATTAATAGATTCTTCATGTTATTTCTTGACATTTGTAGTTGACATATGTTGATGTAATTCAAATAAAACCAATTCTGTAGAGGAAGGGAAAATCCTTTTTGTCAACAACAGTATCATGTTGTATTGGTCACACGTCCCCAAGGCCCGTCATCTTCCTTAATTATTGAGGGAAACTGTCACAAACTTATCTTTAAACGGGACACTTTTAATATCATGAAGTGTTTTCCACATCTTTTATCCGACATGGAAAGTACTTGGACGTTTGGTCGACTTAATGGATATTTCTCTCGGTCTTCTGCATGGATGGTCTAATATTCTGTGTGATTAATTTTACCAATACTGATAACAATATTGAAATGTATAAAGGTCCATATGGCATCTATGGCTTGTTAAATTCTTAGTTACAGCACTTCAGGGTTTTGTTGCATTCGTTTTAAACTTGCGTTGGTTCAATCTTAACTGAATCAAGCTATCCCAAATGAAATTATTTTGACGATAAAACACCTACATGCACATGATGAAAATTATTCTTGTTTGTTGATATTGATCGAATATTGAATGAACCGAACGAAATGAGAATCGGGAGTGGAAATATAAATATGAAAGATTTTTATTTTCTAATTTTGTTTGCGTTTTGTATTTAATATTTGTAATTCATTTTGTACTTAATATTCGTATTTGTACTTTGCATTTTATTTATTATTCGAGATCAAGTAAACTTATTATTTCAAATAACTTTTCGATATCTGTGTACTAAATGAATCAAACTGATAGCTTAATGTTCTAAATCGTAAAAACGATCTCTTGTTCAATGTATTGAATTTTATGCATGTTAAAAAACATCAAAACTTCTAAAAAATATTTGGTTAATCACATTATACTGATTATTTTGGGTTGAATACATTTAAGAGAGGATGCGTGGTTGATATTGGGATATGAAATGATATTACATTACTTTAATTCTTTGATCCAAAATTTATACCTGCCAATTTTTGTAAAATACATGCAATGATTAGAAGAGGAAAAATATATTACATAAGAACATGATAAATATATATGAAATTATTTTCATTGAACTATGTACCTGATACCTGACAATTATTGATACAGTGAAACCTCTCTAAACTGAACCAGGTTTTAGGTTTATGGTGTTTAATGCCACTTTCAACAATATTTCAATTATATCACAGTTCTGTCGCAAGTCATTGACAAACTTCATCACATAATATTGTATCGAATACATCTCGCTATGAACGGGGTTCAAACTCACAACTTTAGTGGTGATAGGAACTGATTGCACAGGTAGTTGTAAATCCAAATCCCATACAATCAGGACCATGACGACTCTAACCTGAACCATCTTGGAACCATATTTTTTGTTAGGAATAGACAGGCGTTCATTTTATACTGGTTAGATTAACTACAATTGCCTTCATTTGGGCCTTATCTTAGGTTCAGTGTATACAGGATTTCGTAATATTCAGGGTTTGGTTTAAACAGGTTTCGCTGTGGTGAAATTTATCTAAAATTGACTTTGTTTTATTTTCCAGTGCTGTCCTACAAACACAGATACCACCAAATCTGCAAGTTCAACAGAGAGTAACCACAGTGGCTCTAGTGGCATGAGTAAGTTGAATAAAAAATTATGAGCAATTTTCTTCCCACTGAACATTGTGATGAGAGCACGAGACTGTCAACCAAACACTGTCATAATGATTGCACTATGCGATGAGATTTGGCCTCTTGATCTATAAATAACCTCATCGATGGTGTAGTGGTTAGCGTCCCAGTCATGAATGTGGTAGATCCTGGATCTAGCCCCGGGCAGGTCAAACCGAAGACTCTAATATTGGTATTTGTTGATTCTCTGCTAAGCTCGTAGCATTGAGGCTGGTTTGCACGGAATCCATGTGGGCCCCATGTCTACTGGAATTCTGAATATTTCATGTGCAATGTCAGTCGCTAGGCCCAAGTAATTTTTGCTGGGCTACTAAAATTGTAATGTTAGAGAGCCCAGCTGGCAACGGTAACAAAAATGCTAAGTTTTGTCCCCTTAATAGAATTTGTTTATGATAGTATAAATAGCAAAGCTGCTATATCAAGACTTTTCAGTCACATCCTACCTACTTTCTTTGTGATGTATGCAGAATCTCAAGCAATAAATTTCTAGTTATATATTATACCCCGAAGTCTAATTTAATATCTTACACGATCATTTCTAAATGATGTAATAGCAAAATAATATCTGTTCTTTCCTATAAAACCGAGCAGACGACACTGCAATGAAAAGATTGTTTTTCCATCAAGATATAATATAATAATAATACCTTCTTGTAGACCCAGCGGTACAAACAATTTCCATAGAATATCGTGTCTTGTTGATATTTTGACATTTTATAGATCTGCAGGGTATATTTATACCTTGGATGTATATAATTGTTTTGAAGGGTGATCTTTTACGAATGACTTTATAATGATACGTCGATGATTTGCACATCGGTTTGTGCAATATAATGATATAGACGGGGCAGATGTACACTTTAGTTTCAAAACAAACAGCTGAAATTGTGGTCAATAGCGATATCGACAAATTATATTAGTTTTCTATAAAAGGACGCACGCTGATAATATATGATATTTTCAAACCTAGATGATAAAGTAAATTCAATTGTGGTTTGTTTTTATTGTCCATATGGAATTTAAATGTCTGTCTACTGGAAAAGGCCATGGAGCAAATACATAAATAGGACATAAAAATTTGACAGTGGCTAAAAATTACAATAGAACATAAAAACATTGACAGTGGTTATTTACCATGATATCAAAACACAGAGATGAAGAAGACCAAATTTAATAATTAAAGAATTAAATTCTGAAGACAGATGCAGACTAATATAATTTTGATTCTAAGTAACCAACTTTTGCATAGGGTTAGGGTTATGGTGTTTAGCACCACTTTCAACAATATTTCAGTTATTACGTGGTGGTCAGTTTTATTGGTAGAGGAAACCAGAGTATCCTGAGAAATCCACCGACCTACCTCAAATCACTGACAAACTTTATCACATATTATTATATGATTGAACTTTGTCTAGTTTCTAATTGGCTGAAATCAACTTGAAAAGTAATGCGTACGTGCAATGTCAACCTCAAATGAGCTAAAATTAGCTCATAGGTAGTGTGGACTGTAATGTCACCCTAATTTGGGCTAAAAATATAAATATAAATTCCAGAATTCCACGTGCAATCAAATTTTACGTCTCTCGGCAACATTGGCCAATCATGGGGCGTCTTTCATCCGGGGTTCCTTGACGTCATTCTCTATCAGAGAATGCTTGTTGACGTCTGTACATAAAAAAAATAATAAAATGGACAATGAATTGTCGTCTGCACGGTTTGCCACAGTGGACGAGGCTGAATTCAGAAGAATCTTGAAAGAAAAAGATTCCAAAAACATGCATAGAGCAACAAATGTAACTGTCAAAATATTCCGGACATATTTAAAAGCTAAAAATATGCCGGAAACGTTTTTTCCCATGTATAATCATATAATAAAACGATCATTGACTTTGGAATAGGTTGCTACTGGGATTTATCAACCCTCAAAAAGCAATATTCACCTCGCCTTCGGCTCAGTGAATATAACTTTTTTCAGGTTGATAAATCCCTGTAGCAACCTATATCAAAGTCAATAATTGTATAATGTTGTATCGCATACACCTCTCCTGAGTGGGATTCAAACTTACAACTTTTGTATACTTTGTAATAATCTAAAATATCAAATACAATTAAGTTTTCTGATATACCAATTGGAATGCAGATTTACAATGATCTCAGTTTGTAAATCAGATTAAATATTTTCGCTGTTTTAGGAATTTGTTGAAAAAAAATTAAACTAAATTATTATTTGTTTAACATATAGTCAGGGGTGTTGTTTTGAAAAAAAAACATGTGGTTCAAAACATAATGATGATGAAATAAGTTGTCAGTTCAAAAACAAAATACAAACCAATCAATAAAACTTTGTTAGCAATAATGCACACATGAAAATGTCAAGAGTTCTTTGACAGTGAAAAATTCCATTTTCACCATTTTCAGCTTGTCAAATCTGCATGTTATTGTCTTGTTTGTCCTTCCGTTGGTCCTTGAAAAAAATTTATCATTCAGGATAGGTCTTAGTTCAAAGTTAACATATAACCCTTAGTGTTAAAAATACTAGATCATATATTTTTTTTTTCAAATTTGACATGCCAGTCTCTACATACATGTCAAGGACACATTACCAGGGCATTCCACTTATTTTCAAGTAGGAGATGATAATTCTAAAGGAGAAGGGGGCATCCTGCAAAACCTGTATGCAAAACAACTCAATATTTTACTTTCACTTTGACATTTTCATTTGTGAAAACAAAGTGGCCGGGGGAAAATACAATTAGACGGGCAATTTGCCCTGTGTCCTGCTGCCTTAGAAAAGCCCTGCATTACTAAAGTATAATCATAATATTAGTATTTAAATGTTTTTTTAACCAAACTGGTTGTGTAATGGTATAGTGTGCTCGCCTCAAGTGCAGTAGATCATGGGTTCGAGCCCTGGTCTGGTCAAGCAAAGGACTATGAAATTGGTACTTGCAGCTTGAAGATATAAGAGCAATGAGTGGTTTGTTACCTCAGAATCAGGATAATGGGTCCGTATGAAGCATCATGTCAACCCGCTGACTGTTGTTTCAGTGAGCTAGCACTGTAAAGAGAAAACTAAGCTTGTTGCACTAGTTCAAATCACACACCATCAACGTCACCATCTCATCAAATGTACTGTCAAACCTGCCTCAAGGGGTTACCATACACTACAGGGAGATAACTCTTTAAAATCAGTTGAACGTTTTGATCATATGATGTTTGTATGCAGATTTCAAGCATCTCGGTGATCAAAACCACAGAGAGAAAAGCTGCTATGTGGCTAGTGAATTGATAGCTCTGAGTCAGTTGGTTGGAATTTGTTAACATTTTGATATTTATTACAGTGGATATATTCAAAGACACTGCCAAAAAATGAAGAAAATTAAACGAGCAGATCAAATTTTACCTGAAGTGTATGGTACCACCTTAAAGGGCACCTCTATCTAACAAATCACCATCTATAAAGGGCAGTCTCAGTTTTCCCATTAATGAATAGTGCATATTATTTTAACATGTATATAAAGGGCAACTGATCATAAAAGCTACATTTACATTTTTAGGTTCCTTTGAGTGGCCTTTATATCTAGGTTTGACTGCATTTTTTCCCCATGATATAGCTAAAAAAAATAACTAATTTGGTGTTAACAACAATCACTGACTAATGATATTTTTGTAGGAAGTCTACACAGTGGTAGTCCTATGAGTGGGAAGAGTTCTGTTTCTATGGATGATGGGTCACATGTCTTGTCCAGTACATCTTGTCCAATGGCTGTTAAAGTACACACAGACTTTATACCTGGTAAAACAGACACTGATTTTCTTAAATTAGAAGTAAGTGTACACATTTACCAGGATTTTAATTAGATATATTTACGTGGACTTGTTTTCCAAGATCCTAGAACTGAATGCCTTGAACACCATGAAGCTTGGTGGGTACAGAAGTCACCCTCTTATGAGGCAAAACCTCTTCTGCAATGAAAAAGTGACATCAAAAGATGAATGGCCTCTTTAAACATTATAGATAAATAAGGTTTACCTCATAATTTCTAGATATTAGACTTATTTGTACAAGACTAGAGCTATGGAAAAGAATTGTCTTTTGTTTCTTCATCTTCTACAGATAATTCTTATAAATGTATATATGTTGTAGTGTTGATTTATGTCACTATTATTTCTGAATTCTTAGTTGGTATACAGTACCTTTATAATAATGAAAAAGCTACATTTACGTCTTATAACTTACAAATTAGTATTAAAATTTACAATTCCTACATTTAAAAAATCATGTGACTGTTTCATAAGAATAAAAACGTAGATATCAATTTACTGCTCAGTGACAAATTACGGTATTTCTGGAATAACATTCATCAGGTATGGTACGCTCTTAGTCAAAAGATGCTTAAGTCATGATTATAGTTTGTCCTCCATTTTTGTTTTCAGAAGGGAGACATCATTTTCGTATTAAACAAGACAACTAGTGGTTTATGTTGGGGGAGTAGCAATGCAAAAACAGGCTGGTTTAAGGCCTCCCATGTGGAGCCCCTGGAACATCATCCTGGAGGTGCACAATCAAAGAATGTTATGTTGAAGAATAATACAAAGAGATTTAAACCAAAGACTGTCACAGAACTCTTACAAAAACTAGGCTTACCGGTATGATTTGATTGGTTGTGTATTTAAGATCATTACATGAATCCTCCTCTTAAAAAGCCACCCCTTCAATAAAGAAAAAGTGGCCTTATATAAGGGTTGAGAGGAACAATCTAGTACCATAATATTTGCACTGAAATGAAGGATGGCCTTATCAGAGCAGAACTACTATATTTTAATAAAAAACAATCCTATTTCTTTACTATAGTTCTGGGGGGGGGAAAATCACAAGACAATAAAAATAGATTTATATTAATCCCATGGAAATGAAAAATACAAATTGCAATTACGTTTAAATTGGGGAGAAAAGCTTCCTCATATCAAGCAATGTCTCCACTTTTTGAATGTATGGAGAAGGGGAGGTAATCAAGTTTTTGTCCCCCGACACTTCGTCGAAGGGGACTATAGAAATGGGTATCGTCCGTCCGTCCGTGTGCTTTTTGGTTTCCAGATGATAACTTGTGAATGAAAAGTCAGATTGAAGCTAGGTTTGGTATGTAAGTGTATCTCATGAATATCTAGGTCAAGTGCGATAGCGATCATTTTTCGACAAATCTTACCAGAGTTACAACCCTTTTTTTACTTCAAAATGGTCCTTGGATGGTCCCCTTTCAGAATTATGAGTGATACAGGCTCCCCTGACCCTCTAGTTTACAGTAGTTTCAAAATTTAATCTTACGATGTAACCTTGGCGTCGGGGGACCAGTGGCCAACAGCCTTTTATTATTTTTAAATGTATGTGGAAAGGGAAATAATTAACTTTTTTTGTTGAGAAAGAATTTAAAGGAAATTTGTTCTTCTTTTTGACAGCATTTAGAAGATGTATTTGTACAGAATGGATTTGATCATCTTGAAAGTTTTGCAGAGTTAGATGAAGATGATTTGAATGCTTTAAACATAGGGGATCAACAGGAGAGAACAAAGCTTCTGACTGCTGCTGATTTCTTATCTGATATCGTGGGTAAGCAGAGATTTTCAGTAATTTCCAAATTTAAATGTCAATCATATTCAAAGCATATTCAAGTATTGGAGAAAAAAAAATCATGATATAAAAGTATGAGATTTATCTCTAATTTTGATAAGTATCTACTGTCAAGGGAGTTTCACTGTTTTTACAACTGTATTTATATGTTAAAATTTGTCAGTTTCTTGCAGTAGGTTGATGGTTTTTTCTGGGTACATTGGTTTCTTCAATCCATTAAACTGACCACCACTATTATTACTGAAATAATGCAACAATAAAACTGATCGCCACGATATAACTGAAATATTGTTGAAAGTGGTGTTAAACGCCATAACCCTCACCCCTATTGAAATAATGTTTAAAATCTTTAAACCATATCCTATTATTTAAGTTTCACACAAGCAAAAAATAATTTTATGTTGTGTTATATTTCAGTTGACCATATACCAAGTGTAAACAGATACTTGATGTATACTCCACCGTCTCCTGCCGTTGAACAGCGATCTTATCCTTCTAGTCGTGATTCTGGTTGCTATGCATCCTGGGAGCACATTCACAACAAAAATCAATTAAAATTCCATCCTATGCATTCCAATAAGGAAAATCTTTTTCCTGAAAAATTTCGAGGGAGTGACTCGGCTCATGTTTCGAGCAATAATAATATGTCTTCCAATATTGAAAAAGTTGAGAGTAATTACTCAGAAGAGGACAAGGAAGTATTTGAGTTGATCAAAAATAATTTAGGAGACGATTCCAGTGAGAAAGGTGCTAACATGGTAACGTGTTCCTATGCAGAAACTCAGACTTCTCCTTGTGGATCTTCTAATTGTTCTAATAATTCTAAATTACAATGTCATACAACAGGAGGAAAGACTGATCAATCAGTCAGGGATAGTCAGACGCCTAAAACATTTGTCAGGAAAAGTGTTCCGAGGATGGGTTCTGTTGTACGGGATGCTCAGGTTCAAGTGATGTCGCCACTAGGAAGTGTACCGAACGATAGACACAATTTTCCTAACGATGCTCAAAGACGAAAAGTATCTGATAGTGATAATTCTGGTGCAAAATATTTACCGAGCGACGCTCATCGAAGGATACTCTCGGATAGTAGTAATTCTAAATCACCTTCACACAATATGCCATGTTACGACCATCCCAAGACTCGTATGATAAACGGATCTGTCAGTGTTAGTCCTAGTATGGGATATAGACAAGTCAAGAAGTCATTGATAAATTTAGTCGCATCAAAGCTTGCCTCAGAATCAATAGATTTATCTCAGGAACCCTACTCAAACCAGGTATGTTGAAAAAAAGAGAAGATATTTTTATGTTATATGTCTTGTTTATTTGATATACAATGTATGTACATTGTCGGAAAATAAATTTGAAAAAATATCGGGTAGTTTTATGACCTTTAGAAATAGATAGATAAAACAAACCTAGGACAAGCTTCTCTGGTATTGCAATGAGTGCCAATGAATTTTATTTTTACCGACAATATACTTTTAATTGTATTTATACTGCAATATCAAAAAGTCCAAGACAACTGACAAAGTTTACTGAAAAGAGCAGAAATAAGTGTCGTTCCAATCGTTTTCAAACGTGTCTTCTTTCATGTCTGCGTTTTACTGTTACTGTTTCTTATTGTTTGCTCTACATTAATCAGGTACCAGGAGACACTTATTTGTGTACTATACCAATAAAGCAAATTTAATCTTAGAAAATCAACCATCCCTTTAGTTTATATTGTGCAATATTAATTGGGTTCATAAATAATATGATTTAATTGGTACCTGTTTTATCTTCAGTGTGGTGCATGTGGTATACCTTCCTTGTTTATACAAAGATATTCTGATGAACTTAAACAAGAGATATCTAGTGTTGCTATAGTATTAGACCAGATTAGAATTCACCAGTTACAGACATCAAGAAAACCTGTGGTTAGTATATCACCCAGTTTCTATTAAAATTATACCCCCACTCGTAGAGAGGGGGCTATATTGCAATCACTTTGTCTGTCCATCCGTTCACACTTTCGTAACAGATATCTCAGCTTCTACTGGAAGAAATGATTTTATATTTGATATATGGCTTTGGCATGGCGACTTGTACCGTGTCTCCCCTTTCCAGGTTTACCGCACATCTACTTCCTGTTTACCGTGTGACTTACAAATGAACGAGTGGGGGTATTCTTAGCACGACGTAGTGTACAATATCTTGTTTTAACTGTTTTTGTGGAAAATCATAAGATAATATACAAATACAGCTTCCTAAGGTGGCCGTTATCAAACTTATCATAAAGAGCAAACTGACAAAATAGTTATCCACTTAATAAATAAGTGTAATGATGGCTACCTATGTTTTATAAACAACAAAACAGGAACAAACTGAAAAAAAACTTGTGCAAGGAACTGTAACTCTTGTTTCTACCAGTTATATATAATCGAGTGGCCATAGTTGAAGTGTTCAATTGTTTAACCGTTTAACTCTGAAAACCATGGTATAAATGATTTGTAACATGAATCCATACAATATCACATCTAAGTCATTGATTATTGCACGACTCTCCGAAAGTAATAAAAATACAGCCCAGATTTAAAGTGTGCAACATCTCATATCTGTGTGTATTATTTCATAGTTCTTAGCTGTTGCTTACATTCTGGTAAATAAACCATAAAAAGATCAAAGGAAAAGAATGCATTCATGTTACAATTATAGATTGTTGCATTGTTGTACATTTACCGGCAAGTCAAAAATGGTTTCTGTTAAAATTTTAGTTATCTGAAACTAGAATAAAAACGTAGACATAAAATTTATTGCGCATGACACGTTTCTGGAATAACCTTCATCACGTATGCTCATAATTAAAAGATTGGAAAACCAAATGATTTAAAGTCTTTAGGAGCAGTAAAACCAAAGGTCCTATAGAGGATTACCAAAATCGGTAACAGTTACCTATGCTAAATATAACATATTGTTAATTCTGGAAACTAAATTTGCTAATGCAGATACTAATTTTTTTTTACAGATTCCTGCAGTAGATATAGCTACAAGTTGTACCAAAGCCTGTGATTTAGACATTTCATCGATAGATGGTTTTTTCATGTCTATAGGATTGCCTATGTATAGTGAAACTTTAAAGAAACAAGGAACATGTTCTCTTGAACAACTACTAACAATGTCAGACCTGACAATAAAAGAAAGAACTTCCGCTAGTTCTCGACATGTTAGACGAATTTCTCATGCTTTAGATTGGGTCCAACGAAAAATTTCTGCGTCGAGAGATCCAGTGCCGACAGGAAGTGACCCAGTAGAAGATCGAGTGTGATTTGTTATAGTTTATGAAACAAAAGTGCAATGTTTTTTTTTTTTAATTATTATTATTCCACTTCATTTCTTGGTCGTTTTTAACTTGATATGATTTTTCTGTTATAAGTTATTATTTTTCTGTTTATTTTCAATATTTTATAATTGTTTGATATCTTAGTGTTGTCTAAAAGACAGTTAGATACAAGATGTGAATGTTTTATTACAGGATTAATTTTACTTTTTACAACCCCCCCCCCTTTTTTTTTTTTAAGAAATTGTTCAATTCAATGCTATTTATTAATGGAAGGAATTTTAAAATTCTATTGGTTGTCCAATTTAAGCCAACAGGTAAGTCATTTTAATGGATTATATTTAATTTAAATAAATGATTTAACTACATGGTTTAACTATGATTTAACTAAATGGATTGAATTTAATTGAACAAAGCCATTTTAATGAATATGAGGGGTTTTTTTGGGTTTTTTTTCTTCTCTCTTCTCTTCTTCTTCTCAAAATTCATTGTCGGGAGAAAAATGAGTTTATACATTGTATACAAGTATTCCTATGGTAGGAAATGTTTCAGTACACAAATTATTTTTATTTAATAATTTAATTATTTTATATAGTAACTTTTTTAAAAGGAAAATATTACTTCAAGTAAAGTACATTTAAATACTCCCCCTTTCCCAAATAAAATTTTGTTTTGATAATTAAGTTGATCAGTAATTCATCCATTTTTCCTTTGATCTCACAGAGCAGTATTTTCAGTATCAACGGACTGACCATGGTACTGAAAAATATCGGTCAGTGTTACCCCGATAAAAATGTTGGTTTTGAATGTCTCGAAATATATTATCACTAGTATCCTAGTTCGTCCTACCAGACTCGCTGTGATGCTAGCGATAATATCAGTCTCGACCTTCATCACTGCCGTTATGCTTTATATATACCAAATCAGACATCACATTTCATTTTGTCATGCTAGTAATTAAATTTGATGCAGCCAGACCAGTTATTGCATGCTTGCACATTGTTTTATATTTTTGTATGTATGCTGTGCAATTTGAAAATTTATAACTGAAGATAGTTGTTGATGGTTTAAAAAACCTGCTAGCCTTGTTGATTTTCAACTAAACTCTGTATGTACACGAAGGTTGCATATCGTCATAGTGGTAAAGGGGACGATAGACCATTTACACATTTCCTACTCGATTTTGTTTTTATGGGAGTTATTTCCCTTGCAAGTTGGGCAGAGGGTCCGCTTTCATGCAAAATTCAATCAACTAAGCATTTATTTTTCGCATAATATGTACAAAATTTTAATGTTGTAACAACTTGTGAATTTTTTACGATATAGCTGAAATATTGTTGGAAGTGGTCAGGCTGTCCAGTGGCCCTAAAATTCCTAAAAAATCCTAATTTTTTTTAGTTTTGCTAAAATTCCTTAAAAAATTTTGAATTCAAGGGGAAATCCTAAAAAAGCCCTAATTTTTCATGTCAATTCCTATTTTTTTTATATTTCTACTCTAGCAATTTTGAAAATGCATTCATACAAAATGTGTCTTAATGTAGTTTGCAGTTCTTATTCAGTTTTGCAGTGAAAGGCAGTTGACCAGTGGATCCATGTGTCAAGCTTGTTTATTGAGACAATGGAACCCTGAAAGACGCCCTTCCTGTACTTAAAGTATTTTTTGTGAGTTTCTTTATTGTCAAATTTGCGAAGGTATGTCCATTTAAATGTCTAAAACTGCCCTAATTTAGTTATAAAATTCCTAATTTTAGCCGTAAATTAGCCCTAAAATTTCTTAATTTTATCCCTAAAATTCGCCCTTATTTTTTGTCACAAAGTGCTGGACAGCCTGAGTGGTGTTAAACACCATAACTCTTAACATCTGAATTTTCTAGTTGTTATAAAATTATTCTCTGATTTTTTGGTTACAAGGTTCAAATATCTACAAGTTAGAAGAAGTGATATACTCAAATTATTTGTCCTTCTTGTTGCTCATGCTAGAACAAGTACCATTTTGTGAATCGTAAGGGAAATAATTCCTTAAAAAAACATATAATTTTAGAAATTGGGAATGTGTAAAAGGACTATTTTCACAAGATTTCCATTTATTTAATTATACATATTGTTAATTTTAATCTGGTTCCTTGCTTTATTTGTTTATAGCAAACAACTGATTTTATATCAATACAACATGATTACTTTGAAAATTTTTATAATAAATATTATGCTTTTGTATTGGTAAAAAAAAAACAATGGACTGTTCGTTATAAAAGGTCAAGAGTTTTATTGAAACAAATTTGAAGAAATGTTAAACTATAAGGAATCCGATTGGATGTGTCGACACCTTTCATTCTAATGTTACATGGCGATTGGATGTGTCGACACCTTTCATTCTAATGTTACATGGCGACTCTTCTTGCCCTAATTTTTAGTGCCTACCTTAGAGTTTTACTTGCCATATTTGAAAAAATCATATCCTTATCTATAATCTATATAATCTAGGTAAAACTAATTTAAAAAGAGCTTTTGTCTACCTACTAATTTTTTCCCAAGAAGGTTGGTGGAAACACAGGTGCTTCTTTCTTGGGCCTAATTTTGTGTAATCAGAAATACTACTTGTGTTATAGATTATATGTTAAATATTGGGTTACATTATAATAAATAAAAGTGTAAAGACAACAGAAGAACAACTACTTTCTACTTTCTGTTTCATGCTTAATTAAAACATGTATTTTTGTTGAATGTTAAAATTTGGGCGAGTTTTTTTTAAACTAATTGTAAAACCTTACCAGTTGTTGGATGCCGAAAGTCAGTCATGATTGATAATACCAAATAAAAAAGGTTCAGATTCATTGTTCTCATTTTAAATGGCAAACCCTGTTGTGTTTTAAATATTAAGTCCAAATAGTTAAAATTAGTGGCAACTTATTTTTCACTTTAAATGTATTTAAAAGTGTAAATGATAAATTAAGTTATTTTTGTTGACAGTGTTATGGCTGAAAGCCAAAGATCACATGACTTGTTGTGTTTTGTTATGTAAAATATAATATACTGATAATAAAACCATTGAATTAATAGTCTGTCTTAGTCTTATATATTGTTTGACGGCGACTTTCTCAGTGAGAAATTGCGCCCAGTATATAGTCTGTTTTAATGTTGTATTACTTATACTCGATAAACATCCAATCAGATTGTCATATCCAATAAATACAGCATTTTGATTGGACGATTTTGGAGTACAAGCACAAAAGTCATAAAAGTTTTATGACCGTGAGGCAATGGTCGACAACAGAACACACCTCTTTACAATAGATTCCATTGGCTCTAAACTGAACATACCTTTTTACAACAACAGATCCCTTTGGCTTTAAACAGAACATACTTTTGTATCACAACAGATCATGTTGGCTTTAAACAGAACATACTTCTGTGTCACAACATATTCCATTAGCTCTAAATTGAACACAACTCTATACTACCAACTGATCCTATTGACCTACCTCTTTACCACAACACATCCCATTGGTTCTATACAGAACATGCCTCAGTACCACAACACATCCCATTGGTTCTAAACAGAACATGCCTCAGTACCACAACACATCCCATTGGTTCTA